>JAJEJO010002128.1:227468-269406 GCA_020662805.1 Glaucomys volans
GTCACCTAGACCAGTTTACTACATGTGTTTTGAATAAATGAATGAATAAGAATGGTGTTTTTATTTATTAAGATGTAATTTATGTATTATAAAATTCACCCTTCTAAAGAAAACAATTCAGTGTGTGAATTATAGTTATTACCACTAATTCTAGAACATTTTCATAACCTCAAAAAAGAACCCTCCAGTTGGGCATGGTGGTACATGTGTGTAGTCCCAGCAGCTCAGGAGGCTGAGGCAGGAGGATCACAAGTTCAAAGCCAGTCTGAGCAACAGTGGGGCGCAAAGCAACTCAGTAAGACCCTGTCTTACAATACAATATAGGGCTGGGGATGTGGCTCAGTGGTCAAGGGTCTCTGAGTTCAATCCCAGGTTCCCTCCACCAACAAAAAAAAAAAAAATAGGAACCCTTCAGGGCTGCGCATGTGGCTCAGTGGTAGGACATTAGTCTAGCATGTGTGAGACCCTGGGTTCGATCCCCAGAATCACACATACATAAAAAGAAACCCCCATACCCATTAGCAGTCACTTCCCATTTCTCTCTTCCCCTAGCTCCTAGCAGTCACTAATTAACTGTCTGTATAAATTTGCCTATACTAGACATTTCATATAAGTGCATTGATATTATACATGGCTTTCTGTGATGGACTTCTTTCACTTAGCATCATGTTTTCTAAACTCACTCATGCAGTGGCATGTATCAGGGTTTCATTCCTTGCTATGGCTGAGTAATATTCCATTGTATGGATATGCTGCAGTCTACCTTTTGACTGTTATGAATAATATTGCTATGAATATTAATGTACAAGCTTTTGGGTAAAGATTAAGTTTTTAATTCTCTTGGCATATACCTAGGAGTGGAATTGCTAGGTCACATGATCACTCTACATATTAACTTTCTGAAGAAGGATAATGTGTTTAATATGTTTTAAATGTCTGTGTATCTCACAGCAGTACATAGTACTTTCTTTATTTTGTGGCCCCAGGTGTTGATATCTGCATGGAAAAGAACCCAAACTGATAAGGATATGGAACAAAGTATGCAGATCTACACTGCAGATCTATTCCTAGGTATACATTAGGAGACATTCTTACACATATGCACCATAGGAAGACAAAAATGCTCACAGTAGTATTGCTGGCCAAAAACTGTAAATTATCCAGTCTGTTAACAGTAGATTGGATAAATACATTGTGAACTGCACATCAAAGAAAATAAATGAACTACAGCTACATGTAAGAACATGGATACTCCTCTCAAACAGTGTTGAAAGAAACAAAAAAGAATACGTACAGTATAATTTCATTTAAATGACATTCCAAAACAAGGAAAATTAAATCATGTGGTTTAAGCTTACATATGTAGGTGGAAAAACGATTAAAAATTATTATAAAAAAAAACAGGATATTTGGTTACCTCTGGCTGGGCAAGGGAAATACACATCAGGGAGGGGCACGGGAAGGTCTTCCAGGCTGTCGACAATTTTCGAGTTCTCATCCTGAGTAATGGATGCGTTGGGTTTGTTTTGAATTAATTGTAACTGTATAAAGTTACTTACCTATTTATGCTCTATCTGAAATTTTTATTTCACATTTCAAAGAACAGACAGAACAAAACTCAGGTCCAGGCACCAGGAGGCCTGGATTCTAGATCAGGTTTCTCACTAAAGAGCTGTGTGATGCAGCACAAATTATTTAATCCCTGTTTCAACTTTATCTCTAAAATGGCCATAACAATAACAACTGACACTTATTCAGGCGCTAGACACCATGCTAAGAGCTTTTACATATAATTTCAGTAGTCATTCTGTGTCTCCTAGGTACAAGAAACACATAATTGAAGTCAGCTTAAGCAAAAAGTGCTAAAAGGATTAAGAAAGGGCCTGCATAGGGGCAGGGTACAGCAGGGAATGGACCCTGGGGACTCCATCTTTTATTCCTGCTTTTCTGTCCATAACTGCTGGGTTCTCCCCTCTTACTATGTCTTTGCATCCTGTTAATGTGTGAGAAAATGACCACAACCCCAGATTTGTATATTTTCCATTCAAGACACCAGTCAAACTGGGCCTGGAATTACTTGGTTCATTGGGGAAAGGATTCTTACTGCTCTAGTTTGGATCAAGAGTCCTACTCTGATTTCATCAACCATGGCAAACGGGCAGACTCACATCATGCAAAATGGGACATGCATCATGAAATCAGTGGAGAATACGTTGGTTGGCACTCAACCCACAGAACTCTAATTCTGTAGATCTAAAACAGGTGGGAAGAAAGATCAGGACAGTCTAACATCAACTGTTATTTAACATGATCTGTGTAACAACCCAAAGGAGTAATGTTGACGTTCCTGTTGTACAGATGAAGACTGAGAATCAGACAGGGCCCAGGGTTTCTCAACACCAGCACCGGGGACATTTTGGGCTAAACAATGATTTGTTGTGGGGAGTTGTTATACACATCATGGTCCTTGCCTCCGCCCACTAAATGCCAGTGACATCCCTCTGGTTGTCAGTCAAATTTTTTTATCCAGGGAGCTAAATGTATAGCTCAATGGTAGAGTATGTGCTTGGCATGCATAAAGCCATGGGTTCAATCCACTGCATCAAAAGGGGAAAAAAAAAGTCTCCAGATGTTGCCAAATATCCTCTGGGGTTGAGAATCACTAAAACAGGCTCAGTCAATTGTGCAATTCCACTCCAGGACAAGAAGTCAAACCCAGGTTGGTCCGACTCTAGAGTCTGTTTTCTTAGTCACTGTCTCTTATGAAAATAGCTAACTTACCTCACAAGGTTGTAATGATGATATAAATATGAAAACACCTTGAAGAATTAGATGGAAGACAAATATATTATGTCTGCAGGTCCTAATGAGCTTCCAGTTCTGTGGATCTATGTGGCTTCTTAACAGGACGGAACTCGAAGCTGCTAAAGCATGAGATTCCATGGGTTTGGCCACTAACCAATCATATTCCCCATTTGGTTTCAAGATGAGCTCTCTCCCTGTCCTCATCCTTAGGAGAACCCATATTTCAGGTTCTCGTCTTTATGCATCTGATTCCACTCTTTGAGCAATGATTTAAGGCAATATCCCTTAGCTGGACTTCCTTGAAGAGCCAAGTCCATTTCCAGATAATTTGGTCCTCAAAATTGGGCTGGGGTTGTAGCTCAGTGGTAGAGCGCTTGCCTAACATGTGTGAGGAACTGGGTTCAATTCTCAGCACCACATATAAATAAGTAAAATAAAAATCCATTGACAACTAAAAAATATTCTTTCAAAACCCATACATTCTTCTTTTACCAATCACTGACTAAACATATTACATCTCTCCCTCCATTAACTGGAGGTCTCAATGACCTAGGTTGCATGAGGCTCTGGTTACTTTCTTTCAAATTGACCCTCTCATAACTAAAGTTCATCTCTCTAGTCTCTCTCAGATTACTGCTGGACAAAGCCCTCCATGTACAGACTCCAATCCGTTAGGGTTTGTTTCTTTCTTTTTTTAATATTGTAACAACATTCTAAAAACGATAGAGTCCTTTATGTGTGAGGCTTTGAGGAACTTCCGTCCAAACCAAAAGGGAGAAGGGTTTGGCTGAGATAAGAGAGGATACTACATTCCTGCACACTAGTGACAGGAAAGCTGTTCAGTGAACTTCTGGGAATTTATAAAAGAAAGTGTATCCCCACAGCTGCATTTGGATGCCTAATAAAATGATCAACATATCAATATGTGCCATCCAAATCCTTCTTGTCAAGATAAAAACCATTTTTAGGTCTGGTTTTATATATATATATATATATATATATATATAGAACATAGTCGACTCCACTAAGTTTTTTTGTTTTTTTGCGGTGCTGGGGATTGAACCCAGGGCCTTGTGCTTGCGAGACAGGCACTCTACCACCTGAGCTATATCCCCAGCCCCTGGTTATATTTTTGAAATATAAAAATTGAATTATAACTTACAGGCAGGAAAATACAGAAATCCAAAGCATTGAGCTCAATGAATTTATCCCAGAGTAAACACATTCATGTACCCACCACACAGACTGAGAAATTACTAGCATTCCAAAAGCCCCCTCAGACACCCTCCCAGTCACTATCCCCACCCCTTCCTAAAAGCAACCACTATAATTTTAATTCTTATGACCTCCATATTTTTATATATCTGATGGCCCAGATAATTATCTCTGGAGGCCAGAGTTAATCAGAAGCTCAGAGGATTGTTTCCCCGTGAGTCATTTCTCTTAATAGTTTATGAGTGAGGATGCTTCCAGCTGCAAGTAATAGAAACCTCAACTCAAATGGCCTCAACAACAGGAAAATTTATGATCTCCACGTAAATGGAAGTCTTGCTGGAGTAAGAGCTTCAGGGTGAATTGAGTGAGCAGCTTGAATCAACAAAGACCCATTCTTAACGTGGCCTTGGTATTCACTTTATTCTCGGGTTGGCAGCAGGGCAGCCAGAGCAGTTCTTTTTTGGTGGCTCTTTCTTTGGAAACTTCTTCCAGATGTCTCCTCCCATTCCAATGGGGAGAACTAGGCCACATGTACAACCAATCAGACCAGGCAGATGGGATTGTTCTGACTGTCTTGGATTTGTCACCTGGGCTGGGATGGGACATTGAGAAGTGCATTCTAAAGCTCCATATGGAGAGTCACATAATTAAATGGAGGATATCTGCTTCTATTTATAAACATGCCCTGTATTGCTAAATAATGAAAAGGGTCAGAAAACAGTAAAGAATCATGGCTGAACATACTGTCGAAGATTCAAGGTTAGAGGTATACAGTAAGTAACTTTGTGAGGAAAGAATAAATAGACCATGACAAAATAAACACAGAAGTTCTTGCCCTCTCTTCTGAACAACAATGACCCTCTCTGAATTGCCTGTTTGGGTGCTGGGTCATAAAATTATATTTTTAACTTTTTGTGATATGTCTTACCACTTATCTAAGCACAGAATATGTTTTAGTATACCCTTAGGACAAAAAAAAAGTTTTTTTGAGTATTGGAAATTGAGCCTGAGGTACTCTACCACTGAGCGATACCCCCTGCTCTTTTCTTAATTTTTTGTTTTCAAACAGGGTTTCATTAAATTGCTGAGACTGACCTTGAACTTGCCATCATCCTGCCTCAGCCTCCAGAGTTGCTGGGATCAGGGGCCTGTGCCACTAAGTCCACTAGGCTAGGCCTTTTAAAAATGGAATATTTTGTGATGTCAAGACCCAATAGAAGGGGCTGGGGTTGTGGCTCAGTGGTAGAGCACTTGCCTTGCATGTGTGAGGCACTGGGTTGGATCCTCAACACCGCATACAAATAAATGAATAAAATAAAGGTCCAACAACAACAAAAAAAAAAAAAAAAAAAGACCCACTAGGAGCTGGGCGGTGGTGCATGCTTATAATCCCAGGGGCTTGAGAGGCTGAGGCCAGGAAGACTGTCTTTCCATAAAACATAAAAAGGGCTGGGGAAGTGGCTCAGCGGTTAAGTGCCCTGGGTTCAATCTCTGGTACAAAAAAAAAAAAAAAAAATTCCAATAGGAAGCCTCTATTAATGTGCTCCATAAAGGTCAGATCAAGGTTATAGAAATTTAACAGGTGTGTTCTTTTCAAACACACCAGCAGATGGCACATTTTTTCAGTTGTGTTGCTGAAACCCAATGGATTCTGAACATTAACAGTGTAAGGACCTGCACTGGGCACAGTGAGGGGACACAGAATCTCTGCCCAAGAGCTGCCATCAAAGAAACTCCAGTCTGGTTGTGAAAACCAGCACACAAACTATTCAGGTGCCAAACAAAGAAAATGGTGTGACAGTGTTAGATACTCGGAGAAGTTGACTAGAATAATCTGAGATTTCATGGAGACAGTGAGACTTGAGCTGGACTCTAAAGCCTGGGTATAATTCAACTAGGCTGACATGGCAAATATGTTGCCCATCTCTTGTTATTCTCTTCATGCCTATGGCAGACAATAAGTATCAATGTGGCTCTACTGCCAACCAAGCTCAGGCCCAAATAGTGCTCAGGGAACCCAGGTCAATCAACTGGAACCAGAATTCATGACTACACCCATCTGGAGGCAGGGGTGGAGTGGGAGTGGGTGATGGATATTGGCTCATGGAAAAGAACTCTCAAGGGAACTGGTAAACGAAAGAGCAAGGTGGACGTAGAACGCAGCAGAATCAGCCAACTGAGAGAATATTACCTAGGGAGAGGTTTCCTACACTCCACAATAAACAGGGAAGATTTATCCCTCATCACTGATAGGGCTGGAAAACTGACCTCCCTTGATCAGGCCCATTCCTCACTCAGCTTCTAGCACAGAGGAAAAATAAGGAGACACGGGCATCAGCTGAGCAAAGCTAGTTCCTTTTTCCAGAAAGCACCAGTTGGATCAGAGAACTCATTTCTCCAAGGGCAACAGCCCAGCAAAGCTTCTACTTGGAAGTTTAAGAAGGGGGAAAGAACCAATCTCCTCTAGCTGAAGACCTGCTGCCCTATTTAACTTTTTGAACTACACATATATTTTGTACTGATTAAAATTAAAATTTGAAATTCAAAATGTAAAATTTTTAGAAATGCATTGCCATGTTTCTCTGTTAACTTTTTTTCTTTTTTTTTTTGCAACCAGGGATTGAACTCAGGGACACTAGGGCCACTGAGCCACATCCCCAGCCCTCTTTTGTATTTTATTTAGAGACAGGGTCTCACTGAGTTGCTTAGGGCCTTGCTAAGTTGCTGAGGCTGGCTTTGAACTCACAATCCTCCTGACTCAACCTCCCAAGTCGCTTCGATTACAGACGTGCGCCACCATGCCCGGCTTCTCTGTTAACTTTTGTCTGGCAGATAGCACACTGGGTCACATCATGGAGGATACTGAAAAGTAGGCAGTTTGTGAATAAAGAATGTGTTTAATAAAGAATAGCTTGGAAAGCCCATTGTGGTGGTACACGCCTGAGTCCCAGTGACTCTGGAGACTGAGGCAGGAGGTTGAAAGTTCAGGTTCAGCGATTTAGCCAAGGCCTAAGCAACCTAGCAAGACCCTGTTTGAAAATAAAAAATAAAAAGGGCAGGGGATGTAGCTCAGTGGCACTCTTAGGTTTGAAACTCAGTGAAAAAAAAAAAAAGGTCTGGGGGTTTAGCTCAGTGGTAGAGTGCTTGCCAAGCATTTTGAGGCCCTGAGTTCAATTCCCAACAACACACACAAACACAAATATAAGAAGGGAATATGCTGATGTAATAGTAAGTGAAAAGAACATGATATGAAATTGTATTTGCAGCATGAAAAGAGTAATACATAGAAAAAGCCCTAGAAGAAAATAAAGTATTAAAGCAACACCCACTGTTCTGGGTGCTGGGACAACAGCTGACCTTTTTCCTTTTTTCAACTGTGTTTTTAAGAATTTTTTTGTTTCTCATTTAACTATCAAACCAACAAACTTACTTCCATCCAATTCTATCCAATGCCAGAGAAAGGCATATCTTGAATATAAATTCCTACTCATTTCAATATATAAAAATTCATCAGCAATACTTTCCCAGAATAATTCTATTGTCAAAGAATATTACTTCTTAATGAGAATCGGATGGTGGAGTCACAGATCTGGATACATTCTCACTACATGTCCTCTGAAATAGGGATAATAATAGCATCTACCTCTTCAGGTTGGTTGGGCATTAAATATATCATAATGCACATAAAGCCTTTAACACAAATGAGGCAGCATTTTAAGTGGCTCCTAAAGGAAGGCTGCTAAAGCCAGGCAGCCTGGGTGCAGATTCTGACTCATTACTTACTCACATTGTAACACTGGGCAAGTTACATATTTTATGACTCAGTTTCCCTTTCTGTAAATTGGGGATGATAAAAATACTTGTTTCATATAATTGTTACAAGGATCAAATGAGGCAACACACATAAAGCATCTAGTAAGAATTATTTGTGAACTCTTGAACTTTTTTTTTTTTTTGGTATCAGAAATTGAACCCAGGGCTGGGGATATAGCTCAGTTGGTAGAGTGCTAGCCTTGAAAACACAAGGCTCTGAGTTCAATCCCCAGCACTGCAAAAAAAACCCAAAAAACAAAAAAACAAAAACAAAAAATTGAACCCAGAGGGGCTTAACCACTGAGTCACATCCCCAACCCTTTTTGATTTTTTATTTTGAGACAGGTCTTGCTAGATTGCTGAGGTTGGCTCTGAACTTGTGATCTTCCTGTCTCCTCCCAAGTTGCTGGAATTATAGATATGCACCACCACAAACCGCTAAAGTGTGATCTCTTAACAGAAATTATCAATGTTAATTGTCAATTTGAACATATGTCTGACTCCAGGACTCACTCCCATATTTGAGCAGTGTGCAATCTACCTTTGGAGAAGTGAATTCTCTGATCTGATATGAATTCTAGAAAAAGGTCAAGGTCCCACCATGGGAAGCAAGACTTCCAGTCTGTCAGTGACTAGGGCCAAGTCTGCTCTGTTCATTGGTGGAATGTAGGAAGGCTCACCTATTGCTTGGCTAAATCCTCCAATTTTATTTCTATCAGTAACAAAGACAGCACTTTGATCTCTTCCTGTCAATCTCACTACTGGAACTGAACTCAAGGAGGGAGGAGGAGTGCACTTAATGACCCAGAAAGGCCCAAGAGTTTCTAAGAAACAGTCCTTTGGCTCTCTCCCTCCTTCTCCAATGCCTGATTCACAGAAAAATACTCTTTTCAGTGCTTTTAGTCTTTTATCCTAGTATTTATCTCCATGCATCTAAAGAACATGTTTGTCCTACTTCTTGAATTTTCCATTTTAGACAACCTTCTATTGAGCTTGAGATTATTATTCCCACACAGGCTACTCCTTTGTTCATCCTCCTAATATAGTCAACAATTTTTGTTAAGTGTTTACATTAGGGCTATTGTTAAGTACAGTTCTATGATCACATTTCCTTTCTTGTATATGTTTTATTGGAGTATATAACTGACTTTTTCACATTTTTCTATGTTGTACCATTAATCCATCCCTCAAATCTTCATGTGGTAAAAAAAATCCATGACAATCCACCAGCTGTATTTTTTCTTGAGCTGTCTCTCCTGGAAACCTCTCTCTTCCTATAGCCATCTTGACTGTTCATTCTGTTCTCTTGGGATTCCACTTGACCACCCACTGTGGGAATTCATTTCACTTCTCCCTTTTCCGGCATCGTGTACCTTTCTCTTTCTCAAATTATACTGTAAAATTTTTTTAAAATATTTAACTTCATTTAAAAAATATTTTTAGTTGCAGATAGACACAATACCTTTGTTTTATTTATTTATCTTTATGTGGCACTGAGGATCTACCCAGTGCCTCACGTGTGCTAGGCAAGTGCTCTACTACTGAGCCACAACTTCACTTTTGTGGAGTACATTCCCCAGAAGCTAAGAAAGGACAGAGGAGGCAATTCTTGCTATCCCACAAGTTCAAGATGACTTAATTCTACCCTTAAGCCTGACTTGCACATAGAATTTTAGGTTAGAGGCATTTTCCTATAGAAGGCACTTTTCCACTACATTGTTTACAGGGCTACTACTGAGAAGTTTTCATGTTTCCTGATTCTTTGTAAGTGTTGTTCTTCTGTGTGGAAGTTTTTAGGGCAGTGGTCCTCAACACTCACTATGCCTCACATTCCCCTGAAACAATCTGCTTTAATTGATCGGTGGCAGGGTTGGATATTATTTTTAAATGTTCCAAAGTGATTTCACAATAAACCATACTAATCCACTTAGCGTTCCTTCTGGCTCAACAATACTTGGGCACCCTGAGGAACATACAAGCCCCTCCTCTCCAAAGTCAGTTAATGAAGGTACTTAAATATATACATACACACCAAGTAGGTGAGGATAGCTTCTGCCTTGGGTAACTGCTTTCCCTATGATCCTCTCCTACTCAAGCCTAAGGAACAACTGGAACCCAAAGATGACACTGATACTCTCTGGCCAACCAAACTTTCACTTGTAGGAATCACTTCCCATTATGAGTTTGCACTGGAAACTCATGCAGCCAGCTTGATTCCTGTTGGTCTTCTGGTGGCTAGTCCTCATCTTTCACTAGGGCCAGCTATGTGTGCTACCCTGGTGTGCCACCAGATACTCATTCTCTATTGATACGTAACAAGTCATTTCTCTTACTCCAGTTAGCTTAAATAGGTTCTGCATCTATTTTAAGACAGGAAGTAATTTGTGGGTGAGGAATGTTTCTACTTCCCAAAGATGCTGAGACTTAGAATGGAGTTTCTGCCTTCCAGGAGCCTTGGAAAGGCGGGACCCTTACAAGGAAATTAGTTTTTTGGTTTTTTTTTTTTTAGTTTTTTTTAGGTGGACACAATAACCTTATTTTATTTTTATGTGGTGCTAAGGATGGAACCCAGGGCCTCACTCATGCAAGGTGAGCACTTTACCACTGAGCCACAACCCCAGCCCCTACAAGGACATTTTTGAGGCGGGTGATTTAAGGTTGCTAAGTTATAGAGACCACAGCAGTCAGAATTTGTGATTAGCTCACAATGTGAACTAACTTAAGAGAAAATGCAATTTTATTAGCTCACATGAAAAGTCCAGAAATAAAATGTAGCCTTAAATGAAGGTGACAGAGATGTTCAAATGGAACTGGAACCACTCTAGTTTACTCAGATGGTTCAGTTTATAAACAAATCAACTTTATTTCTTTCAAATCCTTTCTAAGATAAATTGTAAGAAATAATTTTTTGTACTACAAAATTTAAAAAGGAAGAAGCACACAGAGGTGCACTCTGTTCTTTATAGAGTAAAAACCACAAGGCAAAGTCGAGAGGATAAAAAAATGTCCTTGTAAGGGTCCTGCCTTTCCAAGTGTACCTGGGCTCCTGGAAGGCAGAACTCCATTCAAAGTCTCAGGTTAGGAAAAGAGCTAGGGAAAAATCCCAAAAGAAAAACGAATACAGAAGAGAAAAAGGGGGTCAGATTGGGAGTCTTGGAAAACTCAATTTCCTGCGCTCTTCATGGCTTACCCCCTCCCAATTCTGTCTCTATTTGTCCCCCAATTAGTTTTCCTAGGTAATTAAGCCAGAGTGTGCAAGTTTGTAAGAAGATTCATTTTCTTGTTAACACCATTCTATTGTTCTGTAAGGTAATCCCACCTCCATTTCTGAAAAGAGGGAAAAAATAAGGAAACCAGAATAAAGATACCCAAAGTAAGCTTATTTATTCAAAATAAAATTTAAGCACCTGGGCATGGTTCGGTTTTTTCTCTTTCCAGGTCCATTTGATCCAGCTAACATCAATGTTTCAGTTAAAGAGAGAACGTCCAAGAGCAAACAGATAATTGCCCTGAGACTGGCACTTCTGGACCAAAAATGGCACATTTGTTTTTGTTTTTGGTACTGGGGATTGAACCCAGGGGCACTCCACCACTGAGCCACATCCCCAGCCCTATTTTGTATTTTATTTAGAGACAGGGTCTCACTGAGTTGCTTAGGACCTCGCTAAGCTGCTGAGGCTGGCTTTGAACTCGCGATCCTCCTGCCTCAGCATCCCAAGTGCTGGGCACATTACATTTGTAACAAACAGCATTTGTATTTGCACTGCCATGTTGTGCTTTCTCCAATGAAACTGAATCATCTTTTGATGATAAAACCATTTTCAAAAGCTGAAAATGACAGTTTCCAAAACTTATGCATGTAGTATAAGTCCACCAACTAACAGTCATTTCTCATTTAAAACCATACAATTTTAGGTTATATAGTTACAGGTTAAACCTTATTCCAGGATCCTAGATTGGGGAAATTAAGCAAGGACTTCTCATCTGTTCTGTTTATGGATTTCATCAATAGCTCTCAATTCCCTATTCTTTATAGGCTACCTCTTATTAAAAATTGTTTCTAACAAAAGAGTTCAAACCTAAATTCTCATTAATTGCCTTCAGTAAACTGTTTTGTAAGCTGGGAATGGAGCTCAGTGCAGAGTACTTGTCTAGGAAGCATGAGTCCCTGAGTTCAAGCCCTAGCATCACCACCAGAAAAACAAAAGGGGGAGGGAACAGTTTGTTTTGCAAGGGGTTTGGGGTTCATTTCAAACCAATTATCCCTGTTATTATCTGTACCTTGGTCCTCCCTAGTTGTTCTGAGGCCTCAGGCAAGTGTAGTATCTCCCTGAGGCACTAGTAAAATTTGGATGCCTCCACTTTGTAAGGCTATTTTAAAAATAAGGGTCAGAAATGTTTATAAATTACCAAAGACACTGTATGGCACATAGTAGGTGTCACATAATTGACAGTATTATAATTGCATTCTCGTATATTTCAGTTGAAAAGCAACTAGTCTCTCTTTAAGAGAATTAAGTTTTTAAATGCTGGTATATGTGTGATTGAGTGAGCTTTGACTACACAGTATAGATATCTATTTAGCTGATTGTTAATTCATGCTATTAATTATTATACTGAAATAAATTATATGGATATTTCTTACCTTAAATTTTCATAATTGGAATCACAATCTTCTACCTCAAGTTTTCATGAATCAATCAGGATCTGTTGAGCCCCTACCAAATTCTCAGCATCAGGAAGAGTGCTGTGATAATGAATTCTTATTAGTATCAAAGATTAAACATTAGATTCAAATGCTGGTAATAATGGGGCTATCCTTTCCTGTTACTAATCCTCAATTCCTGTGGTAGTGGAATAACCAAGCCCTAATGAACAATCTTTTATCAGTAATCTGATATGATGTTAGTAATGTTAGAAGGCTATCAGTATGTTTTAAAGGCAATTATAAAAATGGTTTATTTCCCTTGTTTTATTAACATAGTCACTAGAACTTCAATCTCCATGTTTAATTTTCCCCAACAGTTTATTTCCAAGAAAAACAGTCATTTGAAGCCTGGCAATGAAGATAATAAAACATTATTACCTCATATTGGCTTCTCTTTAGCAGATGATTACAGTAGAAATAGAAACGCAAACCGTCTATCAGGTTCATATCCATTAACATGGAAACAGCCTTGATTTTTGTGTCTTCTCATTATCAAGTGAGAAACTCACTTCCAGCAAAGAGAAGCAGCAGCAAGAATACTGAAGAACCACAGAACTCCCACCAAGTTACACTAAACACAGTATTAACACAGATACAGGTGAATTTCCTGTTTCCAAATTACTTTCATCCAGAGCACCTGAGGACTACAGAGCCAATACTTCTATTAAAAATGAAAAAAAAAGAACAAAAATTTTAAAAATAACTGTAGACAGGGCAAGAAAAGGAAAACAGTCTCTTTATTGTGTATAATTCTAACAAACATTCACTGTGTGCACATTCCAGCAGAAATAGACAGAGATCTTTGTTCAAAATATGCTGAAATAAAATAGGTAAACAAATTCCATTACTGAATACACAAAAGGAATGTTAATGTTACTCATTCACAGTCCAGAGTGAAGTAAAAAGAAAGTTAAATAACCAAAACAATGTTTTACCCAAATAGCAAATGTAGGAAACAAGCGTGGGCAAGGAGCCGCTATTCAAATTCGTAAGATGCTGGATACAGGGTAGGTGATTTGACAAGTCTCCCTGCTTTGGTGAACCTCCCTCCTCAAGCACCCCTCCAATTCCCAAACTGACTTTTTCAGAGCACAGCAGCCAAATGAGACTAAACCAATACTTTTGTGATAGCTGTCAATGAATGGGATGTCTTAAAAAATCAATTTCTTGTTGAGACAAGACATATCTGAATCCACTTCTCCTGAGATGGAAGGCAAAGAATGTTAATGCTCTGCAATTTGATTCTTAAAGTGAAATTTAACCAGGTAGATTTCACTTGAGATTTTAAGTATGAGATGTTGTAAGGAATGATACAACTGGCCTGTAAAGCATTTTGCCATTATTCTCCATCAGAACTAAATGAGTATAAACCCAACAGTGTTCTTATTTCAACAACCTAAGGCTTATGAAAACTGCTAAAACCACCTTACAGGCTCAACTGATAGGTTCCAATGGATTTTTGCTTATGCTTCAGCTGTCACATGAAGAGATTTAAACACAATATACACTTTGTCCCCCATCACTTTCTTACCTTTACAAATGCAGGAATCATCTGGAAGTAAAAACCAATTCTCAAGAGTCAGAGGCTGGGAAATTCTGGGGAATGGGCTCTAACATCCGTATTTTTTGTAGCAAAAAATTTGTATCCTCTCTTCCTTGCATTCACCAGCCATTATGTGTACAGCAGTGTGCAGCAGCAGGTGGCCTTCCTCAGGAATAAACACCCAGAGATGAGCACCCAGGCCTGGGGGTGGGGAGGACACTGTCAGTCAATTGGGACTAGCTCCATTTGCTCTCAGAAGGGGATTCCATGGCCTACTAATGCCAAGACTGTATAGAAAATACATATCTACTTCTTAAACCAAAGTCCTTTTGGATGGATTTGGCTACTGTGCTATAAAATTTATTGTTTGCAAACTCACTCAAGAGCCACTTTTCACCTGGCTGCTTATATAGACAGAATTATACAGTAAATGGACTTTAAAATGTTTTTTATAATACAAAAGTGACATAGCATTAGCAGTACTTCAAAAGAAGCCCTGGATCCTAGATGGATTTCAAAGACAGTAGAGACAAAGTCTGAAAACATTTTCCCCTTACCTCTTGGTAAAAAGTAAGTCCACATATAAACAGGAAAAAAAACCCAAACAACCATATCAATATGAAATAGAAAAACACCATTTGGTGTTTCCCCTGGAAATATCAGAAACACCAATTTTACTTAAGACTATAGTTCTTTAGCATTTCTCATAAGCCAGGTATTTTTCACTCAATTTTAGATACTGCCAACACAATGTACAATTGATCCAAGTTATCTTCTGGCTTAGTTTTAGCTTTGAACATTCCATTTCCAGCTCCTCAGTACTCCTTTGTTCTTTACCTCTACCCCAATCCAAGTAATCGTGCAACCTAATTATTATAGCAATTACATACCAATCCTTATTTGAGGCAACCATTCCTTGTCTTTAAATGGAGGTGCATCAAGTCATACCACTTTTGTTACATAATAATCAAATATTTTAATCCATTTTCTTAAAGTAGCATCTTATAATACAAATATTTTCTAAAGATAAGTTTGATTATACCCATATCAGATATATAAAAAAGACAGCCAGAAATAACTCCAAAATATCATATCCAAATACGCAAGAAAAAGGTTAATATTATTTTGATGAATTCTGAATTCATTCAACTTCTAAGTCACAGGATACAAGACCTGGGTTGAACTTTTTCTTAAATAGTTTGCATGGGCAGACTCCGTTTGCTGGTCAGTTTCCTGTCTCAAGTCCCAGGCAAACTGGAAGGAAGGGAGAAGATACTCAGCAGCATCTGGAGTGCTTCCTGAACCCAGCTGCTCCTTGCTGGAAAGGACAATGGCCCAGAAGCAGACTAACAATCTTCAAAAGATGGAGAGAAAAATCACCATAGCTACTGGCAGAAAATAGCCAGTATACTATCCATTCAGGTGCCTCCTTGGGGTAAGGGCAGTAGGGGAGAGAAGAGTAAAAAATGCCAGGAAAACTTGGGCCAATAAGAAACAGTAACATAATTCTAAATAACAACCTACTTTTCAATGAAACACACATCCAAGGAGGGGAAAAACTGCCATTTTTTAATCTCAATGGAAAAGCACAAAACCATAAGTTGGAGTCATGGAGGTAAAATACAGATGAAATGGAAAACTGCCTTTTGTCATGATCTCCCACTTTCAAATGACATTTTATATGGTAGTTATTTTACTGGGACGAACAGAAGATCAAACAAGTCTCTTACTTCTATAAAACAGGAAACCAAAAATTGCTAATCAATAAACAGCAACAAGAATCCCTGGTAAGCTCTACAGACATAATAATTATACACTCATATTTTATGAATAAAATAAAGGTAGGAAAAAAAGAGAGAGATGGTTATAACTAGTGCCAAACCAAAAAGAAGCTTTGATGCCTTTTCTAAACTCCTGTCCTAAAGTAGTGTTTTCAAAAGATGACTCAGAACTTGCCAGGGTTCTACCACCTCAATTCATTCCTCCCTTCCTTTCGCTCTCCTCACCCACAAGAAATCAAAGGGAGGCACAGTTTTGTCCAGCATCCCTTAGGAAGAAAAGGGGCTGGACCGAGGGAGTGGAAAGAGCTATCAGCTTACATTAGCCTGGAAGGGAAATAACCACATAGTTCTTTCTGCTTTTAACAAACATAAAAAGGAACAAGATCATTTGGCAGTTGTGTTTTAATAGATGTGCACCTTGACTTCATGAATAAACTCCTTGTGATAATAGTTTTAAATCAGAATTTTAAAAAGTACTTACATGAAAGAAAAATAGAAAAAGAAAACCTTCAAACTAGAGTACTGCCCTGTTAAGAATGTCTAATGTGCATTCAAATTATTGAAAAGCAGGCATTTTTTCCACAGATAATGTCATTATAACATATGAATTACAATCGTTAACACAAATGTTGAAATGTAAGGATACTGTGGAAACCAGTGAAAAGAAACACTGGCAAAGACACAGGACAGTGAGCAGGTACTTTGGGAGTAAGGCTCTCAGAGAAGAAGGACACTGGTCCCAGATTGGAGGTGGATGTCTAGTCAACTGTCTTGGCTCCAAGGGGGAAGAATACAACTGGCAGGATTCGAGGAGAGGGCACCAACGTAGCCCTCAAAGCAAGTCTCCAATTTTCACTCCCAAGTGATGTGTTTTCCAGACTTCAACATGGTCTCCTCAGGAGGATTTGCTTTCCGCCATGTAGTAACGATACAGGAAACCTACGAGAATAGCGCCTAAGATGGGGAAAATCCAATATGTCCAGCAACTAGAAGTAGGGGGAAAAAAAGCAATGAGGTTGTGAATATTTTATACCAATCATTCACTATCTTTTTTAGCTTTTGGATTTTAATATTTATGTAGGCAAGGGCCTTTGATTTATTTTGAGAAATTTAACTGCTTTTATTACACAGTAGCTAGAAAAACTCCAAAATATCTAAGAAATTCTTTTTTTCTTTTTTTTTTTGCGGTGCTGGGGATTGAACCCAGGGCATTGTGCTTGCAAGGCAAGCAGTCTACCAACTGAGCTATATCCCCAGCCCTCCAAAATATTTGAAGTGACAATATTAATAAGAGGCTAAAAACAGAACTAGAGGGGCCTGGGATTGTGGTCCAGTTGTTGAAGCCCTTCTCAGCATTGCATTGAAATAAATGAAAAAAAATAAAGATCAATCAACATAAAAAAAAAAACAAACACAGAACTAGAATATGATATCAAAAAAGATATGTAGGGCTGGGGAGCATAGCTCAGTTGGTAGAGTGCCTGCCTCGCAAGCATAAGGTCCTGGGTTCAATCCCCAGCACCACAAAAAAATACATTAATTAAAATAAAATAAAGGTATTGTATCCACCTACAACTAAAAAATATAAACAACAACAGTAACAACAACAAAACCAGCTGGGATGGAGCTCAGTGGTAGAGCAGCCCTAGGTTCAAATTTCAGTACCTCAAAAAAAAATTCTTATATTAACCCTATAAAACTATTATTATTTGCATTTCATAAATAACACACACAATCCTTGAACCTAAAATCACAAAACTGGTATGGGAATCAGGCAGTCTAATGCCAAATCCATCATCTTAATGTCTAGTTAAGTGTGATATTAATAAGGACATACAGGCAGAGAAAATAATTGACAGTTCTAAAGAGAGGTAAACAAATGGCCTTTGGCTTAAGAAGTACTGCAGAAGACTCAGGAGTTTTGGAACAGTAATCAGTCTCTTCTTTTCACAGAGTTTATCAGCATTTTTAATTTTAAGGTAATTCTTCCAAGATCCAAATGACCTGGCTGCCCCTCTACTTACAACATATCCAGACTTGGTATTAAAAGGTTTCCAAGTCAATAAAACTAGTGAGGTTCATGACAAAGAAATGATTCTCTTTGCCTAAACATGCCTAGCACCTTGTACACTTTTCATAAGTATAGCAAAAAGCTACTCTTTGAACAAGTTTAGAATGTTGATCAGGAAGCCTTCTTTTAAAAAAACAATCAAGATGGCATGTGTTAACAGCAATGTGGCTATTAATGTCCCCATATGAGAAATGAATTCAGACTTCTTTTTTTAAAAATATTTTCTGTTTTCAATGAACCTTCATTTTATTTGTTTGTTTATTTATTTATTTATTTATTTATGGTGCTGAGGATCAAACCCAGTGCCTCACACATGCAAGGCAAGCGCTCACCACTGAGCTACAACCCTAGCCTGAATTCAGACTTCTTGAAAAGCAACCCTAAGACTATGGTCCAAATGTAGAATCCTTGAGTAAACACTGAAGAAAAATTCTTTGGTACAAAAGACAAAATGGCTGACTAATATAATCTTCCCATTACTTAATAGTCACTGAAGAGAGAAGCAGAGGAAATGCATTTACACTGTACTAAAAGAGATTTAGGTTCAACAACAACTTCATGCCATAAGACAGAATTTTCTTCTTGGAGATTCATCCAAGTTACTGCATGTAATTACTGCATGTTGTTGTTATACATTTATTTTTATTGCTTTGTAGTATTTCACTATATGGATGGATTAGTATTTATTCATTCATTTTATTAATGCATGAATATATGGATGTTTCCAGTGCTTGAATACCTTGAATAATGTTGTTATGATCACTTTTGTATATTTCCTAGTATATTTGTCACGTTTCTTTCCTCTTTTTTTTTTGGAGACACGGTCTTGCTATGTTGCCCAGGCTAATTTTAATAGAATTTATCAAGTGACCCTTCTGCCTCAGCCTCCCAAGTAGCTGGAACTACCAATAAATGCCACCAAATCCAGCTTGCGCACACATTTCTATTGAACATATACTTAGAAATGGAATTGCTGGGTTAAAAGTTATTCATATTTACTAGATAACGTCAAATTATTTTTCAAAGTGATTGTACACATTTCCATTTCCATAAGAGTGCTTAAAAGACTTAGTGATTCACTTCCTAACCAGTGCCCTTATTTTCAGAATTTTAAATTTTTGACAAGCTAGTAGGTATGAAATATACCTATGATTTGATTTGATTTTTTGGTATGGGGGATTGAACCCAGGGGCATTTAACCACTGAGCCACATGTTCAG
Organism: Glaucomys volans; assembly: GCA_020662805.1. Lineage (NCBI taxonomy): Eukaryota > Metazoa > Chordata > Mammalia > Rodentia > Sciuridae > Glaucomys > Glaucomys volans. The sequence goes on from JAJEJO010002128.1 coordinate 246,624, forward strand.
CACTTTTTGTATTTTATTTATTTAGGGTCTCACTGAGGTGCTTAAGGCCTCACTAAGTTGCTAAGGCTGGTTTTGAACTTGCAATCCTCCTGCCTCAGCCTCCTGAGGTGCTAGGATTACAGGCAGATGCCACCACGTCCAGCTACCTATTTTTTATTCTTTTTTGGTACTGAAGATTGAACTCAGGAGCACTTTTATAGCCCTAAATCTATTTTCTATTTTAAGACAGGGTCTTGCTATGTCGCTAGGTGGTTTCGCTAAGTTGTTGAGGCTGGCCTTAAACTTATGATCCCCTGCCTCAGCCTCTGGGGTCATGGGATTACAGGCAGGCACCACCACACCCAGCTATACCTATGATTTTAATTTGTATCTCTTTGGTGATGAATGACATTAATTTTTTTCCATGTGCTTATATTTGTGTTTCCTCTTCTATAACGTGCATAAATCTTTTTCTCATGTTCTATATATTTTTTTAAACTTAATTTGCAAGAATTCTTTATGTATTCTGCTAATTCTTAATCAGTTTTATGTGTAGCATAAGTCTACTACAAGTTTATATTTCTATATTTTCAAATGTTTGTGGTCCTGGGGATTGAACCCAAGCATGTTCTACACTGGGGGAGGGACCTATCCACCCCATTTTTATAAATTTGAGACAGGATCTAAGTTGCCCAGGATGGCCTCAAACTTGGATTCTACAGTCTCAACTTCTCAAACAGTTGGGATTACAGGCATGTGTCATCATGCCCAGCTATTTTCAAAATCTTTATGCAGCACCTGGCTGAGTCAAAGTCTTTACCAATAATCTGTATTTTTATATACTGCCTTCTACTTCAAATAAAAGACTTGGTATTTTATGGAGGAAAAAAAGACATTTTCTCTCTGTCTAAAATACTTTGAGATCTCCAAAAGACAGGGCAGATAGTTTTACATCATTTCTATGATTTTTTACAAGTCAAGGATTCCACAGTCATCTCAAGTACAGACATTTATGAGATGGTAATTTAAACTTTTCAGACCTAATATTACCCTATTATTAATATTACTGCAAGGGATGTATTGTAAGCAAAACTCTGAGAAAACCCAAATTCCTAAATATGACTCTAATAATCTTTTCCTGTGTAAAATGTAACAATAATACCTACCTTTCAGAGTGACTGTGAAGGCTGTCTGAAACAGTGTGAAGTGAAAGTCACAAGCTAGGATGAACTACATGCACTTGGGACTTGACTTTGCAGGTACTAGCCCATGCATACTGGCCTCTTAGTAAGTATGACTAAATCTTGATGTCACTATAAGATTTAAAAATTACTCAAGGCATGAACCTTTTACATTATGGAAAATGGTTGAGGGGGCTGGGGTTGTGGCTCAGTGGTAGAGCACTTGCCTAGCATGTGTGAGGCACTGGGTTCGAGTCTCAGCACCACATATAAATAAATGAATAAAGGTCTATCAACATCTAAAAAAAATTTTTAAACAGCCGGGTGTGGTTGCGTACACCTGTAATCCCAGCATTTGGGAGGTTGAGGCAGGAGGATTGTGCCAGCCTCAGCAACTTAGCGAGGCCCTAAGCAACTCAGTGAGACCCTGTCTCTAAATAAAAATATAAAGTAGGGCTGGGGATGTGGCTCAGTGGTTGAGTGCCCCTGAGTTCAATCCCCAGTACAAAAAAAAAAAAATTAAAAATTTAAAAATTAAAAAAAAAATAAAAATAAAAATAAAAAAGGTTGAAACTATAAAAATTAATTTTACTGCTCTCCAAGAACTACTAAATTTGTAATGATTTTTGACCAAAAATGAATTAGCTATCATATCATACTCTTCTGTTTTTTGGTTCATGTTTACCCGGGCTAGTCTTTTGTTTTGTTGTTTTGTTCTGGTACTGGGGGCTGAACCCACAGGTGCTTTACCACTGAGCCTAGTCTTTCATTTTATTTTTTGAGACAGGTTCTAAGTCACTGAGATCCCCAGGTATGCACCACCAAGCTTGGCAAAACTGCACTCTTAAATACGTTATTCATGTTATTCATGAAAGAATCTCTTGTCAGACATTATGTAGAACACAAGGAGGTCTTTTAAGAGGTACCAACCTTTTGCATGTATCATTGTTCGAAGGATCCTTAAGAAGACACGGATTCAAAAACAACAAAAAGAAAAAAGATTAATATAAAAAGATTAATATAACACATATGTCTTCTTGAAAATTCACATAAACTCTGTTGCTAATAACAGAACTTTATCTTTCAAGAATTTTGTGAATCCATAAGCAATGAAAGGACCAGGAATTTTATTTCTGATAACATATTGATACTCTCAGTGAAGAATCGCTATCAAAACAGCTTTAGGTGTAAAAAAAAAAAAAAAAAAAAAAAGCTAATGATATACACTTATATTGAAACAGACTAACTGCTTTAGTTACCATGATAGGCCTGGCTCAGCTGGGCTTGCCGCTGGCAGTAGCTAACATCACATTTTCTGAAAACATGGTAAAAAGTCCACCAAACTCTTCTCTGGTAACACAAACTGTGAAATGGTCTAGGATCATGCAAATGATTGCTTATGGTTGACAGAAATGAACTGGCTGACTCTTGAAATCATAATAATTATGACTAGAAACCTTAGGGTTTATTTCACAACAAAAAGGAAGAAACAGCAGTTCAAAGAAAAAATACCAAAATAATCTTTAAAACAAATTTTAGCAATTAAACTAATATATGTGACATGGATGAATCTTCAAAACAAACTAAGAAGCCAGACATATAAGACCATATATTTAAGTGTGTTTACATAAAATTTCCAGAACAGAACAATCAATAAAAGCAGAAAATAGATTAGTGGTTGCCTACAGCTAGGGTGGAGAAGGAGGAATAGGGGGCAGGCTGGAAAATGACTGCTAATGAGCATGGGGTTTCTTTCTGGAGTGATGAATTTGTTCTAAAATTGTGATTATGCTTGCACACTTCTGTGAATATACTAATAACCATTGACTCGTACATTTTAAATAGATGAATTATATGGTATGTGAATCATCTTAATAAAATTGTTATTAAAGTCATTTTTATTCAATTTAAATATCAAGAGAAGTTAATGACTCTATTAATTAGCTCAATAGTATAAAGCCCTGCTAATTTACTGCCAGAGGACAAAAATCCATTAGCATAGGTTGCTATTGCTCAAAATAACAACTTTGCAAACATGCAGAAGTAGGCAGGGCATGAATACAGTATATTAACTCTGCTTAAACACAATTTTCAATAATCTCCAAGAATTTCCAGGAATCATACATACTGGCCCAGATATACTTCAGAGCAGTCCATGAAATGAGTATTAACTTCTTATATCCAAAATAATATCATGCAAATGAACACATGCCCCAAACCTGAAAGAAATTAGCCTACCAGCAAGTAAAACCTCCAGTAAAAGGCTTTAGATAAACTATACTAATATGCCATACCAAACGTGAGAACTTGATGATTTTTGTTACACGGGACATTTCTGCTACCATAATACGGATTGGGCTAATTAAAACATGTTACAAAAATTCCAATATTATGTATAATTATAATGCACAATAAAAAATATGGAAAAAAACACATTACAGGTCAATCTTTGAAAATGTTACTATCTTACAGATTTGGGAGGTTGTAGTAGTAGTGACAGTGATGTCTGTATCAAATTAATTTATAATGCTATCCTTTAAAATATTCCGTATGATAGCCAAGAAATAATTGAGTTCTATCAAGAAAATGCCAATAATCATTTATGCTTCATCCACATATATGCCAAACATTTATACAATAAAAAATGTAGTTTTTATCCTTAAAATGGGATAATTGGAAAGGCTTATATAACAGCATCACAGTACTATATGTATTATGACGTATAATCTATAATTACATTAAAAGTCATATAAGTTCATATAAATGGATTCTCTATGTGTCAACACTTTTAGCCTCTTTTACAATCGAAAGCCCTGGATGCGTGCTAACTAGGATGAACCTTAAATAACATAATTAGCAAGAAGAAAAAAAGAGAACCAAGACCATAACACACTGAAATAACTAAAAACATATATGATGTTTTTTGAACTAAGTACCCAAAGTGCTTCTGTTTTAAGATCAATTCATCTTTGAAGGTAAAAAAGGCCAAGTTGCCCAACACCTTGGAGAAAAGAAAAGAGAAAGAAGCACCTATTCCCTTTAGGACACTGACAGCCAAGTAAATTCCAAATTACAGTGGCCCCACTTTTAATCTACTGTAAGGAAAGAAATGCAGTACTATGATGTTATTACAAGAGAGCAGATCAAACCCAAAATTGTTCCAGCATAAGCTCTACCAAGTAATTAATATATGTTTCTTTATTTTCCAAAGAGTTTGGAATGCATTTACAAACAACGAAATTGCTTTAAGTCTACTATAATTTTAGCTCAAAACTAATAGAAATTAACTGTTTAAATAAAACTGGATCCTAAAGTTCAAGGTTTATTAGGTTTTAATTACTCCATAAAATAATTAAGTAAATAAAATATATTAATATACAAATAAATACCAAAGATAAGATTTGTAGGTTAAAAGGAAATATTTTATAATACCTGAATAAACTTTGCATAAAAGCTGAAATTATATCTAAATATCTTTCAGGTCAATGCTAAATCAGTTTCCCTATTTGTACAATAAAAGGCTCAGATTAGAAGAACTTCAACCCTCATGGCATATTTATTTTGACACAATTTTCTGAGCCAAAGATATTGTAGCAAAACCTACATGAACAGCCTTCTTTCTGCAGTAATGGGGACTGAACCCAGGGCTTTGTGCATGCTAGGAACTCTACCACTGAGCAACATTCCCTGCCCTTTGGTTTTTCATTTTGAGATAGGGTCTCGCTAAGTTGCTAAGGCTGCTCTGGAACTTCCTATCCTCCTGCCTCAGCCTCCCAAGTAGCTGAGATTACAGTCATGTGCCACTCTGTCTGGCTACAGGAGCAGAGAAAAGGAAATACCATTGTCTTATGTCCAGGAGATTGAAGGACCATTATCATGTGTTGAGTTCTCCCTCTTCCACCAGCTCTATAAAGGATTGTTTTCCCAGACACTCTTCCAAGAGGTCTTGCACCTTAAGTACTGATCCAATCTGACATAGTTAAGAAAATGATAAAGAAATAACACATCAAGTAATCCCATGGCCGTCAGCAGAGGCAGATGTTACTATAAATTCTGCATATGAGAAAACATTAGAGAAAAGCATACACACACTTAAGGAATGTGGTGTATCTTCTCATCAGGACATAAACTCAGGAAAGAATAAGCCAATTATGATTATGATGTGTTAAAATACAGAGACAGGGCATTATAAGCATACCTTCAACCTGTAATAAGTTTATAGTTAGGCTTTCAAAAGCTTAAATAAAAGGTGTAGAAAGTGTATAAGGAGTTTGTTTTAATCCCTAAATTGGATGTTTGCTATTTCAAGAAGATTCCAAGTATTTAAAACTGGAGGAAGCAATGATAAGTCACGGAACACCTTCAGAAAATTTAAGAGACATTTGGGTGGTCTTGTATAGATTTTGATTTAGAACACTTCAGTAACTGCAGGCAGTAACTTATGAAAAAAGACTGGGAATTTTGGCTTCAAACACTACAAGAGGGGAGGGAATATAGCTCAGTTGGTAGAGTGCTTGACTCAAAAGCATAAGGCCCTGAGTTCAATCCCCAGCACCGCCAAAAAAACAAAACAACAACAACAACAAAAAATACACTACAAGAAAAGATTTTACCCCCATAATACCATGGATCTTGTACCATGAACCGACACTATGTGAATTTTAGTATTAGCTGTATCTCACACTGAAAATATTTGAAAACTGAAAGTGCATGATCTCAACATTTTATAGTTCTAACTATGATCATGTGGTATGAATCCTGAAGACAACCATCTCACAAAAGTACACAAGTCACTACAAACCATTTCTTTCTGGATGGGAATACAGTTTAACAATTACTGCCTTGCAAAATATAAATCCTGAGTCTGGTTATGTAAAAAATAAAAATATTCCCTGTAAGTAAGGTAAAATTAAAAAACAAAAAAATTCCATAAAATGAATTTCTATACAACTCTCTTAAGAACCTCCTGTGCTAAGATACATGACAGATTTAGAGAAAAAAATTATAACACAGAATGATCTCTATTGAGACCTAAGAAGTGAAAAAAAAAATTTATATCACAGGACAACTACTTTGAAAACGATATTAATTTGCTCTTTTTTATTTTTGGTACCGGGGATTGAACTCAGGGGCACTCGACCACTGAGTCACATCCCCAGCCCATTTTTGTATTTTATTTAGAGACAGGGTCTCACTGAGTTGGTTAGGGCCTCACTAATTTGCTGAGCCTGGCTTTGAACTCGTGATCTTCCTGCCTCAGCCTCCCAAGCTGCTGGGATTACAGGCATGTGCCACCATGCCCAGCTTACATATCATTTCTATACAGAGGTTCCCAAGAAGATGTTAAACCTTGGCATAATTCTGGAAAGGGCATTTTGTTTTATAACAGTGGGTTTAAAATGACATTCTATGCTTTACTCTAAAAGATTATGTTACATGACACAAATATCAGACAAAAACAAGGAACAATGAGCTGGGCCTGATGGTGCATGCCTGAAATCCCAGCAACTCCAAAACCTGAGGCAGGAGGGTCTTAAGGTTGAGGTTAATCTCATCAATTTAGAGAGACCCTGTCTCAATTTAAGAAAAAGGGCTGGGGATATAGCTCAATGGTCAGGTATCCCTGGGTTCAGTCTCCAGGACCCAAGACAAAACAAAACAAAACCAAAACAAGCAAAAAAATCCCAAAACGGAGAATGATGAAACATCCAGACAAAGTCCTTTGGTAAACAGCAAGCACTATTCATCCAAAGGGCACCTGCATGCCCATTGCAAACTTTAAAAAATTAGGTAGTAAGTATGACAGGAATAGCAAAGAATTCTTAAAAGTAAACTTCTGTCTAATGTAACTGCTACAATTTGGATAATGGTTTGAGTGTGTCCCTCAAGAGTTTATGCATTGGAAGGTTGGTTCTCAGTGTGACAATTTTTTTTTTTTGTGGTGCGGGGATTGAACCCAGGGCCTTGTTCTTGCAAAGCAGGCACTCTACCAACTGAGCTATGTCCCCAGCCCATCAGTGTGACAACGTTAGGAGGTAGTAGAATCTTTAGGAGGTAGACGTCCTAGTGGGAGATCCTTAGGTCATTGGTGGTATACCCTCAGAAGAGATCCACGGAGTTGCCACGAGGGTTCTGTTTTGCCCCGGTGGCTTTCCGTCTTGTCATATGATCTTACTTTCTTCATTTCTTTCTTTTACTCCCTCTTTCTCTCTCTTCTCTCTGCCTCTCCACTCACACTTCTGCCATGAGGTCTTCACCAAAATTATGCTGATGCTGATGTCATTGCCTTGAACCTCCAGAATTATGAGTTAAATAAATCTCTTTATAAAGTGTCCAATCTCAGGTATCTTGTTATTGTAACAGAAAATGGACTAATACAATAACCAACTAACTACATTACATAACTATAAATGATACAATCTTTTTAGTATTTGTCCGACGAAAGAGGTAATCAATGCTATATATGTATTCTACATTATGTAACCAAAACTATATATACAATAAAAATCAGCATGAGGAGGGAAGACATGTATCTGCCTTTAAACATAATTTATACATTGCTACTTACTACCTGTAATTAATTAATCATTAATTTTTTATTACCAGGAATTGAACCCAGGGGCACTTAATGATTGAATCACATCCCCAGCCCTTTTATTTTTTATAGTGAGACAAGGTCTTACTAAGTTGTTTAGGGCCTTGCTAAGTTGTTGAGGCTGGCTTTAAACTTGTGATCCTTCTGCCTCAGCCTCCTGAGCCCTTGGGATTATAGGTGTGCACTACTGCAACCAGCTGGAATTTACTTTTAAAAGATAAACTACTTTTTTTTTTTGGAATCGGGGATTGAACTCAGGGGCACTCCACCACTGAGCCACATCCCCAGTCCTATTTTGTATTTTATTTAGAGACAGGGTCCCACTGAGTTGCTTAGGGCCTCGCTAAGTTGCTGAGGCTAGCTTTAAACTCAAGATCCTCCTGCCTCAGCCTCCCGAGCCACTGGAATTACAGGTGTGAGCCACCATGCCCGGCTAAAAGATAAACTTCTTAAATTGTGGCACTTGTCTGTAATCCCAGTGGCTTGGAAGGCTAAGGCAGGAAGACAGTGAGTTCAAAGCCAGCTTCAGCAACAGGGAGGCACTAAGCAACTCGGTGAAACTGTCTCTAAAAAAATACAAAATAGGGCTGGGGATGTGGCTCAGTGGTCAAGTGTCCCTGAGTTTAAATCCCTGATGCCAAAAAACAAACAAACAAACAAACAAACAAATAAAAAAGGTTAAGTTCAAAAAACATAAGCTTTGATGGAAATAATCTGTTTTTAAAAACAGATCAGAGGACTGGGGATATAACTCAGTTGGTAGAGTGCTTGCCTCACATGCACAAGGCCCTGGGTTCAATCACCAGTACCAAAAAAAAAAAAAAAAAAAAAAGATCAAATCCTGTTACAATAAATGTCATCACATCAAAACTTTTCTCTATGAAATACTAAGTATCTATTTAAAAGAGTAAGAAAGATATTTATGAATTGATAAATTCATTGTTACGAATACTTACTAAGAAAAAATTTAAACAGACACAAGTCAGGTATGGTGGCTCCCAGTGGCTAGGGAGGCTGAGGCAGGAGGATTGCAAGTTCAAGGCCAGCCTCACCCTATCCTAAATAAAAAGCAAAAAATGGCTGAAGATGGAGCTCAGTGGTAAAGCACCCCTGGGTTCAATCCCCAGTACCAAAAAAAAAGATGCAATGTGAAGAACAGCACATGTTAAGGTTTTTGTTGTTGTTTTTAAAGAAAGGGATGGTCTGTCTTACGTCTACCTATCCATTCATCCATTTATGCTTAGGTATTCATGGAGGCACTATAGAAGGAAAAACAAGAAAATGATGGCTAGCACATCCTGGGAAAGGGAACTGAGAGACCGAGGGTTGGAGAGAGGAGGGAGCCTACTTTTAATGTATACTCCTATTTGTTTCTTTGTTGTTTATTTATGCAGTGCTGGGGATCAAACTCAGGGTCTCCTGCATGCTAGGCAAGTATTCTACCCCTGAGCCATGTCCCTAGCTCCCTTACTGTATAGTCTTGAACTATCTGAATTTTTTAAAAACATGCACTTGTATAATACCTACTTGAGAAACACTTCAGTGGGGAAAATGATCAAGTTTTCATCCCCAGCCCTTTTTTATATTAGAGAGAGGGTCTCTCTGAGTTGCTTAGTGCCTCGTTAAGTTGCTGAGGCTGGCTTTGAACTTGTGATCCTCCTCACCTGGCACTAAATTTGTTTTGAAGGTGAGTTTACATAACCGAAAGTAGACCAGAAAAAATGATAAGTCAAATACAAGTAGAAGATTGACAGCTCTCATCATGGGGGTTAATCCAGCAAGGAGGAGATCCAAAGGAAAGACAAAACAGTTTTTAACTCTTGTAAGTTATCTTTGAAGTAAGGAAGAAAAACATATTTTCAGATTTGTGAGTTTCTAAGCTTTTAAAACTTTATATTTCAGGGCCATCAACTCAGGAATTATTAATCTAACAATAAAACAATGGTTACCATCAATTATTTACCTGTGTTGTAGTAAAAGCAAAATGAAAGGTAGTTTCTAATAAACAAGGGAATGGTTCCTGATTTATCCTCTGCAATAGCAACATTTTGGGTATTTTTTTCCTAGGGGAAGAGTGTGTTACAAAGAAGAGATGCTAAGTTATAAAGTGGGAGGAAGTAAAGAAATAGAAGCCCATAAGGCTAAAGATTCCTCGTAATAGGCTTAAAAAAAATCATTCTTCACAGAGGGTCAGCCCTGAACCTCTCTTGAGAAAGGAAAGTAATTAATAACATAACTTCATTTCCATTTCTTGATGAAAGTTTAAACCAGAGATAGAAAAATGAAGAAGAGACCTACATCCTAGACACCAAAGTGTCTATTTAAACCTCTATAAGAAATAAAATCTGAAGGATCAAGAATTTCTTCCTGGAACTGAAATCAGGTTGGAAGACTCTATGAAAGTCTGTGTAGGTGGTCTTGAAAAGTTTCCAAAAGGCTTTCTTTGCCTGATCTAAAGTGCAGCACTGTGGTTGGAAACAAACAATAGCTCGACTCTACTTAGTGGAGACATGTCCCTTGGGTACAAGTGACATGGGGAAAACAGGCTTGACAACAGGGCCTTTCGTCATTCCTTAACCCAGGAAGCAGCTAACATACATTTTTGGAGGCTTCTTTTATTATAGAACTAGGCCAAAATGGTTTCTTTTGCTGTACTTCCTACAGCAGCTATAATTTAGCTAACAAATCTCTAATTAGTTCTTTGACCTTTAGAAAGCAAACAATGCTTTCCATGGAAGAGAATTAAAATTTCCTAGGTTTTAAGGGGTACAGGAAGGAAAGATAGTAGACTGAGACAGACAGTATTACCCTATGTATATGTAAGATTATATGAATCATTGTGAAAAAAAAGGCATATTCCCTGCTGTATAATTATATCAAAATGGGTTCTACTGTCATGTATAATTAAAAAGAACCAATAAAAAAAATTTCTACAAGTGTAAAAAAAAAAGATTTCCTAGGTTTTCATATGAAAAAATGGGCATATCATTTAGCAAAACATTTGGTGCTTGCTTACTTATTTATCACCTGGGTTACTTAAAATGCAAATTTCCAAACCCCACTTACAAAGCTCCTGAACCAGCAGTAGTGGAAGCTCAGGAAATACATCCTTTATGTATATTTTCATGTTCATTCCACGGGAATACAATTTAGGTGGTGCAAAGATTAGAATTTGAGGAACACTGTTCTCCATTTTGAAGAATGATGCAAACAACTATACTACCAAGAAAGAAAAACAGCAACAAGAAGCAACTTGCAGATTTCTAGACATAGTAATTCCAAAAAAAATTTCCCTACTGTCTTAATATAAAGGGTGCTCTCATAACTGTTGTGCAGAAATGGGTTGTGGCTCATAACAAGGTGTATCTCTTGTAAAAATGGGAGTATTCTTAGACCAAATATTGACCTCTACATTTTCTGTACACATTCAACATAAGGAGTCAAGGGAAATTACAAAAGAATATTGGAGATGGAACCACTCAGCTTGTGAGAAGCAGATAAGGCTTTCATATATTCTTCCTAGTATGTAATTCAGAGCACATTAAGGTTTTCAAGTACTCAAGTATTTAATCTTGCTTTTACTAAAATCAGTAAATAACTGGAAAGGGAGTGAGCCTATTTGAGCCTACAAAATAAAATTTTTACAAATAAAAATTTGGGAGATAGGAACAGAAAGGCCTCTGAATGATAGATAAATAAGATAACTTGAAAGAGAAAATTAATTCTTTTTCAGACAGAAGCAATAATTTTCACCTGTTATAAATAAGGCAAGGGTAAAATACTTTTCTATAACTGAACCCATAACTAATTTCTTTCAAAACCATACATGACATACTTTGGAGTTCCAACTAAAAAAATAAATAAATAAATGAAAGCATACAGAAGCATTAACAAAATGTTTCCTACTGTGTAAGACCCAGCTATTCATTTTTCCTGAGACGTACTGAATCCAAATTCCTGAAAAATAGGATTTTTGCTTGGGAAAAATGTAAACACTTTTTAACTTCTCCTTAAGAGAATTGTTATTTATTTATTTATTTTTTTAAAGCAATTCTACTTGAGTAAACAGAAACACTTGAAACACACAAGACAAACCTGATGACTTCTTCTTACCTTGTTACCACCTTCAGGTTTAAGGTCACTCTGTTAAAAAGAGGAAAACAGTGTTTTAAGAAATATCCAGGTCTGGGGATATAGCTCAGTTGGTAGAGTGCCTGACTCTCAAGCATGAGGCCCTGGGTTCAATTCCCAGCACTGCAAAAAAAAAAAAAAAAATCCAAAAGGGCTAAGGCAGGAAGATCTCAAGTTAAAAGCCTGCCTCAGCAACTTAGTGAGGACCTAAGCAACTCAGCAAGCATGACCCTGTTTTAAAATAGAAAGTAAAAAGGCTGGGGATGTGGCGCAATGGTTAAGGCCCCCTGGGTTTAATTCCTGGTACCAAAACAAACAAACAAACAATAACAAATATCCTAATGAACTCATACTATGTGTTTGTTTCTAACCTTGGAACATGAGACTACATTTTGGAGGCAGTGAATTCTGAGACCTAAAGGTCTGAAAAAAAGGACTAGCACGCCGCCCTTAGCATATCAAGCTCTCCTGTTAGAACAGTATGTCTGGAAGGTTTAGACGTCCACAGTTGCCGAGTGCTGTGGCACAAGCCTGTAATCTCAGTGGATCAGGAGGCTGAGGCAGGAGGATTGCAAGTTCAAAGCCAGCCTCAGCAGCTTAACAAGGCTCTAAGCAACTCAGTGAGACCCTGTCTCTAAATACAATATTAAAAAAGGCTGGGAATGTTGCAATATTAAAAAAGGATGGATTCAATTTGGAAAAAAAAAGTCCACAGGTACCTTTTTACCAAGAGACTTGCAAAAACAAACACACCACTATTTTAGGAACACGTTATTAACTACAATAATCATTAAAAATAAACCAAAATCAGTTCCCTTAGCTTTTCAAAGATACTATTAGCTGCACTGTGAGGCAGGATGATTCTGGAGAAAAGTCAGCCTAATGAATGGTTAAATGAATTTCTACTTAATAATTCTTTCTCTCATACTGTTCTACGGCTGTTCTGTCACATTCTCTGCACAAGGTGCTTCGAGGTCTTACCGGGTGGACGTCACCGATGTAGTACTGCTTCAGCATTTCTCTGGCATCAGAGGAATGGCCTACATCTTCAAAGCTTTCACTTGCATCTGTACCAGCTTGTTCCAGCAGAACTTCTTCTCCACCGGGATGCTACAAGGAAAAGGTATTTACTGAACAGAGGAGTGTCTGAAAAGCAAAACCACATAAGTTTCTGTCCTGTCCTTCCTTTCTCTTTTCTCCCTTGAATGGGAGTAATGGAACTAATAGACACTGTGTGCCTGTAACGATGCAGTGGGAAGAAAGCAGCATAATTTCTAAAATATTCTGGCCCAAACTGCATAATATGGATATTATTGATAGGAAAGATAAGACAAGTGCAAACTGAGCAACAGCTTACAGTGGTCTATGATCTTCAAAAACACTGAGGTCACAAAAGTCAAGACAAGACTCAAGAAACGGTTGGAGATTGAAGGTTAGAAGGGGCATGGCAACTAGAAACAAGTGATTCTGGGTTGGTTTTGTTGTTGTTGTTGTTTTGGTGAGGTTTTGGGGATTGAAACCAGGCAAGTACTCTACCACTGAGCTACACCATAGCCCTTTTTATTTTTTATTTTGAAACAGGGTCTCACTAAGTTGCCCAGGCTAGCATTAAACTTATCCTCCTGCCTCAGCCTTCTGAGTAGCTAAGATTATAGGCATGTACCACAGAACTGGGCAGATGGGTTCCATTTGCCAATATCGATGAGACTACTGCAGAAAACCAAATGGGGACTCCAGGGTATACATTGTAGTCTTCAATTTTCTGTACGTTTAAAAGTGTTTCCAAATAAAAAGTAAATAGTACAGATGAAGTAGATTCTATAAATATAAGCTATGTGAACATAGACAAGTCATTAAGAAATTGAAGGACTGGGATTGTGGTTCAGTGGTAGAGTGCTTGCCTAGCATGTGTGAGGCACTGGGTTCAATTCTCAGCACTGCATATAAATAAATAAATAAATAAATAAATAAATAAATAAATAAAATAAAGGTCCATCAACAACTAAATATATACATATATAAAAAAAAAAAATACAGGGCTGGGTGTTGGCTCAGTGGTAGAACACTTGCCTACCATGTGTGAGGCACTGGGTTGATCCTCAGCACCACATAAAAATAAATAAAGAAGGCCAGACATGGTAGCACATGACTATAATTCTGGCAGCTCGGGAGGCTGAGGAAGGATTGGGAGTTCAAAGCCAGCCTCAGTAACAGTGAGGTGCTAAGCAACTCAGTGAGACCCTGTCTCTAAATAAAAATACAAAATAGGGCTGGGGATGTGGCTCAGTGGTTGAGTGCCCCTGAGTTCAATCCCCAGTCCCAAATTAATTAATTAATTAAAGGTACTATGCCCATCTACAACTTAAAATCAAAACAATACTCTATTGTTATATGTAACTAAAAAGAACATATAAAAAATTTTTTAAAATACGATGTCTTAGTAGCCTTATTTGTAACATGAAAAAATTTTAAGAGTGCCTGTTTCAACAATTGTTTGAGTGAGTGTGTGTGTGTGTGTGTGCGTGCATGTGTGTGTAGTTCTTTGTGTGTGTGCATGTGTGTTTTCTGGTACTGGGGATTGAACCCAGGGGTACATTTACTCCTGAGATATACCCCTCGTCCAATCTATCTCCCTCCATCTATCTATCTATCTATCTATCTATCTATCTATCTATCTATCTATCATCTTTTGAGACAGGGTCTTCTTAAGTTGGTGAGACTAGCCTGGAACTTGTAATCCCCTGCCTCAGTCTCCCAAGTAACTGGTATAACAGGTATGTACCACCATACATAGCTCCTAATTCAACAATTATTCTGAGTACTAAATTAGAAAAATATATAAAATATTTTGTACTTGAGAAAAGCAAAGTACAACAGGATATTATGCTATCATTTATGACTATATAGAGTAGATACATAGATGCTTACATTTGCACACAATATCCCTGGAAACATTGAAGAGAACCTGGTGGCAGGGAGACAAGGTGGAAGATTTTTCACTGTATACAGTTTTGAAATTGTTTTACCAAGTAAAACATTACCTACTCATTAAAAAAAAAAACTACTTGTTTTTAAAATTATATTCATAGCGTCTGACTTAAATACTCAATATATTGACGTATAATTGGCAAATTCAGAATTTACATTATTCAACAAAACAAATCCAAAATTATGTTTCTGAAATATTAAGTGATTCTCTTTGGTTGGGGAGGGGTGCATTACTAGGAATTGAATCCAAGGGCGCTTTACCACTGAGCTACAACCCCACCCTTTTTATTTTTATTTATTTATTTATTTTTGTTTTTTTTATTTTTATTTTTTTTTGCAGTGCCGGGGATTGAACCCAGGGCTTTGTGCTTGTGTAGAAGGCAAGCACTCTACCAAGTTAGATCCCCAGACCCCTTTTTATTTTTATTTTGAGACAGTCTTACAAAATGGTTGAGAACCTCAATAAATTTCCTTTTTTTTTAAGAAGTTAATAGACCTCTGTTTTATTTGTTTATTTATATGTAGTGCTGAGAATCTAACCCAGTGCCTCACACATGCTAGGCAAGCACTCTGCCACTGAGCCACAACCCCAGCCCCAGAACCTCACTAAATTTCTGATGTTGGCCTCCAACCTGTGATCCTCTGCCTCACCCTCCCAAATTACTGGGATTACAGGACTGAGCCACCATGCCTGGTTGAAGTAATTCTTTTTATTTTTTATTTATTTATTTATTTTTGAACTGGGTATTGAACCCAGGGGCACTGGGCCACTGAGCCACATCCCCAGCCCTATTTTGTATTTTATTTAGAGACAGGGTCTCACTGAGTTGCTTAGGGCCTCGCTAAGTTGCTGAGGCTGGCTTTGAACTCGTGATCCTCCTGGCTCAGCCTCCCGAGTCGCTTGGATTACAGGCGTGCGCCACCACACCCGGCCAAAGTAATTCTTTTTAATTAGTTACTTTTTATAATAACAGTCAAACAACAACAACATAATCACTCCTTCTAAAGATTAATTTAACAGAAGGGCTGGGTGCAACTGGCCCATGATGTAATCCCATCTATGCAGGAGGCTGAGGCGGAAGATCACAAGCTTGAGGACAGCACAGGCAACTCAGCAACACATCGTTCCCCAAACAAACAAACAAACAAACAAACTTTTAGAGGTCTGGCGATATAGCTCAGTGGTGAAGCACTCCTGGGTTCAATCTCCAGTATAGGGGTTGAGGGGCAGAACTCTGGAAGGAACCTCCCAAACCCTTGCTCACAAGATCTGGTCCCTTAAACGATCTCCACCCAAGGGAGATCATGTTATTTTTTTTTTTTTTGGAACCAGGGATTGAACTCAGGGGCACTCCACCACTGAGCCACATCCCCAGTCCTATTTTTTGTATTTGATTTAGAGACAGGGTCTCACTGAGTTGCTTAGGGCCTCACTAAGTTGCTGAGGCTGGCTTTGAACTCGCGATCCTCCTGACTCAGCCTCCCAAGTCGCTTGGATTACAGGCGTGGGCCACCGCGCCCGGCTAGATCATGTTATCTTAAAGCAAAAGTAAAACAGCCACCATTCTCTTGTTATTACATCTGAAACCTATCAGCAATGTTTCATCTTGAAATGAAACCAAGTTATTAGTTTTGGAATTACATCCCGATTTGCTGTGTGTCCGAACTATACAAGATACTGTTCCTTTATGACACATCCCAACTATTAGGTTGCCTTTCACAGGAAAAGAATAACAAAACTTCTTGTGGCTTGAGCTATTTTAGGGAATAGAATTTCTGACTTCCTACACAGCTCCTTTTACAAAGTATCTTCATTTTCATCATTCCCTGACCACTTACAAATAAGCAAATAAATAAATACATGAAAGTGCAATATGCTTTTTAAAAGTGGTACATAAATTTGGTACATAAAATTTAATTTTAATTAAATTTAATATGGTACATAAAATTTCATTGTTTTTCCTGTGCATTCTTTCAATCATTATTATACAGTTTTTATTGAGTCCTTACTATTTTGTATACTAGGTAGTGATAAATAAAAGGTTCTGTATTTTTAAAGAAGTGAATTCATATAGCACATGCTTTTATAGTCCACTTCTTTTCACTGAAGCAGGAGGATGGGGTCAGAGTGGTCCCCCCCAAAACTAACTCAGTTTAGTAATTCTTGCTCTAAAATGTGATCTCAATATTGATGACTTAGAAAAGCAAAAGGTTTGTCAAGGACCCTTTGATTTCTATTTCAGAACATACTCATCTTCAGATACTATTATTTAAAATCAAATGGCAACAGGGCTGCAGTGTGCCACTGGCAACCCAGCTGCAGGCAGTGTGCTAGGCCTGACACTGCACTGGAGTTCAGGGCAAATTCAAAACCAAGATGATGCCCAGGCTGAGGGGCATAAGAAGGCCTTGTGAACCTAAAGATGTACCCCAGGCAGGAGAATCCCCGCAACCCTGACTAGGCCACTCTAGGAGAAGATGGCAGGTGGAGAAGCTGTTCTACTTCAGCATTAGCCTCTGGATAGTCCTGTTCATAATTATCATCACCTTCAGCCAGGCATGATCTGCTACTGTGTCCAGCCTGTGGCAAAATGACAAGAAGCTCACCCAGGAGCAAGCATCTGATGGGTGCTAATTTGAAGCAGAATCTTCAGGGAAAATGGAAGTTATGTTCCCAGTGAACATGAAAACATTATTTCAATCACCCAGAGGATGGATCTTACAAAAAACTAAAAGGAAAATCATGCTATCCTCTCTTGCAGTGGCACTATGCCTATGATTCTTATTGGGAGATGTATAAACATAACATTCGTAGGTTTTGTCACAAAGCTTTATTTTCACTAACCCTCTGTTTTTAAGACTATGCTGCAGCAAAGAATAGAACTACTCACATTAGGTGCATTCTGGTCCCTCCTCTCACCGGAATGACATCTTATGGCTAGTCTCAGGAATATGGAATTAAATAGGAAAATAAGTTCCAAAATATTATACACAGTATGATACTAGTTTAAAAAAACAGTCGGGCGTGGTGGCGCACGCCTGTAATCCAAGCGACTTGGGAGGCTGAGTCAGGAGGATCACGAGTTCAAAGCCAGCCTCAGCAACTTAGCGAGGCCCTTAGCAACTCAGTGAGACCCTGTCTCTAAATAAAATACAAAATAGGGCTGGGGATGTGGCTCAGTGGCCGGGTGTCCCTGAGTTCAATCCCTGGTTCCAAAAAATAAAAATAAAAATAAAAATAAAATAAAGCACAACTACTCTTGAGTGTATGATCAATGATCTGTGACAACTATGCCAAGACCATGCAATAGAAAAAGGACAGTTTTACCGGCACGGTGGCGCATGCCTGTAATCCCAGCACTTGGGAGGCTGAGGCAGGAGGATTGTGAATTCAAAGTCAGCCTCAGCACAGGCAAGGCGCTAAGCAACTCAGTGAGACCCTGTCTCTAAATAAAATACAAAATAGGGCTGGGGATGTGGCTCAGTGGTGGAGTGCCCCTGGGTTTAATCCCCAGTACCAAAAAAAAAAAAAAAAAAGAAAAGAAAAAGGACAGTTTCTTCAATACAGAGTTATGTGGAAATTATATATTCACATTTAAAAGAATGAAGGTGGATTCCTAATGTATATCATATACAAAATTAACTCTAAGTGAACTAAAGATCTAAATGTTAGACCCCAAACTAGAAAACTCTGAGAAGAAAATGGGGAAAGCTTTGTGGCATTAAATTTGATAATGACCTTGAAGTTGAAAAACAAAAACTCAGCCAACAAAACAAAATAGCAAAAGAAAAAAACAAATAGCACTACATGAAACTTTAAAACTTTTGTGCATCAAAGAATACAATCAGCTGAGTAAAAAAACATCCTGTGGAAAGGAAGAAAATATTTGCAAATCATGTACCTGATAAGAATGTATAAAGAACTCCCAAAACCCAATACAAATTAAAATAACCCAATTTTAAAAATGGGCAATGAAATGGGCAGAGAATAGCCATTTCTCTGAAAATCTAAAAATAGTGAACAAGGTACTCTCAGAAGAAAAAGAAAAAGAAAGAAAGAAAAGAAAGAGGATATGGAGAAACGACCTGTTTGCTCCAGACTGTAAAATGGTGTAACAAGTATAGAAAATGGTATGGTGGTTCCTCAAAAAATTAAATAGAATTACCAAGCCAGACATGGTGGCTGAGACCTGTAATCCCAACTATTCAAGAGACTAAGGATGGAGAATTCCAAATTCAAGGTCAACCTGAGCAACTTAGTGAGAATCTGTCTAAAAAAATAAAAAATAAAAAAGGTGGGGATGTAGCTCAGTGGCAAAGTGCTTGCCTAGCATACTCAAGGTCCTGGGTTCAATCCCCAGTACCACACACATGCATACACACACAAAATAGAATTACCATATGATCCAGTAATCCTGCTTCAGGGTATACAGCCAAAGAGAGTTTAATGCAGGGTTTCAAAAAGATATGTGTACATCCATGTTCAATGCAGCATTATTCCCAAGAGCCAAAAGGTAGAAGTAATTCAAATGTCCATTGATAAATGGATTAAAAATAAATTTGGTGTATATACAATCAAATGCTATATAGCCTTAAAAAATGAAATTCTGTCACATGCTACAACAAAGGATGAGTCTCAAGGAAATTATGCTAAATGAAATAACACAATCACAAAATGACAAATACTATGATTCCACTTATATGGTATCTAAAGTTATCAAACGTGGGGCATGGTGGCAAATGCCCATAATCCCAGTAGTAAATAAAGCTGTCAAAAAAAAAAAAAAATCATAGAAACAGGAAGTAGAATGGTGATTGCCAAGTACTGGGGCGGGAGGGGAAGAGGGACTTGCTTAATGGTATAGACTAAATTTTGCAAGATGCAAAAGTTCTGAGATTAATTTCTCAGCCATGTATATGTACTTCACCCTACTGAACTATACATGTAAAAATGTTTAAGATGTAAACTTTATGCTATGAATTTTTTAATCAGAATGTAATTTTTAAGTAAAATACAAACAAAAATAGAAATGTGTGGATATTTAAAATTTCATATTTTTAAGAATATACACAAGTGGGAGCAGTGACACATGCCTATAATCCCAGCAGCCTGGGAGGCTGAGGCATGAGGATCACAAATTCAAAGCCAGCCTCAGCAACTTAGTGAGGCACTTAGCAACTCAGAGAGACCCTGTCTCTAAATAAAATATTTTTTAAAAAGGGACTGGGGATGTGGTTCAGTGATTAAGTTTGCTCCTGGGTTTAATCCCCAGCACCAAAAAAAAAAAAAAAAAAAAAAACAAGGAACATATACATATGCCATAAAACTAGGTAAAGGAAGGAAATAATGAACATGGAATTAGGAGTGACAGTTATCATGGGGTGGGGGTGGAAGGGAGGAGGAAATAATGAGTCAGAGACATTTGATTAGATCTAGGTTATTGCTAAGGTACTAATTTTTATTTTGGGTGGTATGGTGAGGGGTTTAGTAACAGTTCAAAATAATAACTACATATTCACAGACATAAAAAGGAATCTATGACATAGGAGTGTGTTATGCAAAAAAGGCATCTGAAGTTAGAAGTCAGGATAGCATTTACTCTGGGGAAAACAGAGGGTCACTGGTTGGGAAGGAGCATTTCCAGGGCGCTAGCACTGCTTTTTCTCAACTTGAACAGTGGTTTCACAAATGTGTTCACTTGGTGAAAATTCACTGAATGTGCTTGTAGGTTTTTGTGCATTTTTCTGTTAGTTTTTAAAAATATTTCTTACAAACCATGCAATTGACCTTTGAAAAGAGGAAACACCTGGATATGTTTACTGACTGGACACAAGGCAGAGTTATTTTTTCTTTTCTTTTTTTTTTTTTTTTTTAGTTTTTCCAATTTTTTAGCTTTCTTCAAGCAACAGAACACTTTCTTTAAGCAAAACAGTGGATGGAAGCCTACTGCACACAATCAACTAGAAATGATTAAAATACTGAGAAATCTTTAAGAACCAACTGGAAAACAACCGACACACATAAAAGAATAAGACTAAATGTTAAAATAAGTAATACCAGCAGCAGACACATAGCAGCAGGTTTTGGAGGAAGATGAGTTTAATTTCTGTCAGACTCAGTTCTAAATAACAGTAGGAACTCAAAGTTACAGGGGTTAATAGCCTGCAGGTCTCAAAAAACATACTTGTAAACTATTTATATATAGTATGCTGCAGCAAATTTAATATACTTATCAAAACTTAAAATGCATCAACAAATTGGCCAGATAAGGAAGAAAGAAAATAGGATAATAACAAGAAACTCCACTCCTTAAACTGATTCCAAACTATAGGCTAGTGGTAGCTAAGAGTATATATTCCAAACACAGTCCAAATGTTAAGATGGATGAGAGAAGGTTTGATTTTGGAGACCTGCCTATCACCAGGTTTGGCCCAACAAGTTCTGCTCTGTAAGCATTGATAAATGTAGTCTTGGCTTAGAATATATAGGAGTAAATTTTCGTGACATCAGGTTAGGCAATGGTTTCTTCAAGACACTAAATGTACAAACAACAAAAGAAAAAAACAGATAAACTGGACTTCATCAAATTTAAAACTTCTGTACTTCAAAGAATACTATCAAGAAAGTGAAAAGACAATTCAGAAAAAGGGAGAAAACAGTTACACTTGTATCTAGAATACATAAATAACTCTTAAAATTTGCCAGGTGCAGTGGTGCACACCTGTATTCCCAGCGACTCGGGAGGCGTAGACAGGAGAATTGCAAGTTTGAGGTCAGCCTCAGCAATTTAGTGAGGCCCTAAGCAACTTAATGAGACTCTGTCTCGAAATAAAAAATAAAAAGGGCTGAGAATGTAGCTTGGTGATAAAGTACCCATGAGTTAAATTCTCAGTTCCTCAGTACAACAACAATAAAAACAAACAAACAAACAAACAAACAACTTAAAATTTAACATAAAGAAAATAATCCTATATTTTCATGGACATATGATTTGAACTGACAATTTTCTAAAGAAGGTATGCAAAGAGCTCAAGAGAAGATGCTCACCCTTATTCTAAGTTAGAGAAATACAAAACAAAATGTAATGGGATTTTACTTTACACCCACTACAATTGCTATAATCAGACAACAAGGTTTGGGGAGAATGTAGAGAAATTGGAACCCTAATATTGCTGGTAGGAATGCAAAATGACGAAGTTGCCATGGAAAAGTTTGCCAGTTTCTCAAAAAGTTAAATACAGAATTGCCATATGACCCAGAATTTCAACTCCAAGAATTGAAAATATATACAGCTGGGCACAGTGGCACACACCTGTAATTCCAGCAGCTCAGGAGGTTGAGATAGGAGGATTCCAAGTTCAAAGCCAGCCTCAGTACCTTAAGCCATAACCGTAAGCAATTTAGCAACACCCTGTCTCAAAATAAAAAATAAAAAGCGCTGGGGATGTGGTTCAATCCCTGGTACAAAAAAAAAAAAAAAAAAAAAGAATGTTCATAACAGCATTATTCATTAAAGCCTAAAGCCCAAAGTGAAAACATCCAAATGTTTATTGACTGACTGCCAAACACATAAAAGACAATATATCCATACAACAGAGTATTTTTTTTTTTTTGGCAGAAAAAGGTAATGAAGTACTGACACACTCTACAACAAAGATGAACCTTGAAAACATTAAATTTGACTGAAAGTCACATATTATAAGACTCAATTTATACAAAATGTCCAAAATAGGCAAATTAATAAAAAGACAAAAGGATTAGCAGTTGTCTAGAGCTGACAGTACTGGACAAAACAGAAAACAGCAGCTAATACAATGTTTCTTTTTGATATGATTAAAAAGTTCTAAAGTTAGGTAGTGTGATGGCTACACAATTTTTTTTTTTTTTTAGTATTTTTTTAAGTTGTAG
>JAJEJO010002128.1:273209-286478 GCA_020662805.1 Glaucomys volans
AAAAAAAAAAAAACAAAAAAAAACAAAAAAAAATTTTTTTATTTTGAGACAAGGTCTTGCTAAGTTGCTCAGACCAGCCATGAACTTGCAATCCTCCTGCTTAAGCCTCCCAACTAGCTGGACCAACTATATTGTTAATAATACTATAGAGAGGGGAGTGGGGTGGGGCTCAGTGGTAGAGTGCTTGCCTAGCATGTGTGAGGCACTGGGTTTGATTCTCAGCACCACATATAAATAAATGAGTAAAATAAAGGTCTATCAACATCTTAAAAAATATTTTAAAAAATAAATTAATTTTAAAAAATAAAACTAGAGAGAGTACTCAAAGGAAGTATGTCAGATATTCCTTTCCTGCTTGAAAGTATGAAGACTTGGGAAATTAGGAAAAGGAAAAGCTTTTCTCCATCTGGAACTTATTTCTGTAAATGGTGGGAGAAAAACGTATGATTTATTAGGGTACCTTTTTTTCTCCACTAATTAATTATTTATGTTTCTTTTTGAAATGCTGCGGATCAGACCCATGGACTAGATAAGCACTCTACCAAGCTATGTCCCCAGTCTTCCATTAATTTAAGTACCACTTTCACCGAATATTAAGTTCGCATACATAAATCACGACTCTTTTTTCCCTGTAACTCAGTTCCATGGACTTATTTGTCAATTCCTGTGCTTGAATAATGATATGACAGAGATTTTCATGATCCTGCTGACAGTACACAGCAACCCTCAGCCAAAGAGTTACTATTTGAGTCCTCTGATAATTTTTATAAAGTATGATAGAGCATTTTAAAAAAGAAAAACCTTTTTGGGGGATTATTTAAGTATGTGGTCAGATGCTTACCCTATGCCTACTGAGTCACAGTATCCTGGGGAAATTATTTTTACATTCTGAATGGCTTGTGTCAGATACATATAGCATCAATAGCCGGGCACGGTGGCGCATGCCTGTAATCCCAGCACTTGGGAGGCTGAGTCAGGAGGGTCGCGAGTTCAAAGCCAGCCTCAGCAACTTAGTGAGGCCCTAGGCAACTCAGTGAGACCCTGTCTCTAAATAAAATACAAAATAGGGCTGGGGATGTGGCTCAGTGGCCAAGTGTCCCTGAGTTCAATCCCTGGTTCCAAAAAAAAAAAATAAAGAACATACAGCATCAATATTTTCTATTTTCTCCAGATCTGTGGCTTGCCTTTTCTTAACACTTTCTTTTTTAAATATTTTTTAGTTGTAGATGAACACAATACCTTTATTTTATTTATTTATGAAGTGCTGAGGATTGAACCCAGTTCCTCACATACTCGAGGCAAGCACTCCACCGTTGAGCCCCAGCCCCAGCCCTTCCCATTATCTTTTCAGCACTAAGTTCTTTTTCTTTTGGTATCGGGGATTAAACTCAGGAACATTTAACCACTGAGCCACATCCCAGCCCTTTATTTTTTTGTATTTTATTTAGAGCCAGAGTCTGAGTTACTTAAGCCCTCACTAAGTTGCTAAGGCTGGCTTTGAACTCATAATGCTCCTGCCTCAACCTCCCAAGCCACTTGGATTATAGGTGTGTGCCACCACGCCTGGCACGAAGTTCTTAATATTGACGAATCTAATCTTTTTCTCTTTTATAGTTTCTACTTTTCGTATCCTCCTTAAGAAATCTTTTTAGGCCCCAAGGTGGCAAAGATCTATTTTTTCCTAAAGGTTTTATAATTTAAACTTTCATATTCATGTCTGTGATCAATTTTGAATTATTGTTTTGTTTATGGTGAGAGGCAGAGGTAAAAGTTCATTTTTTTTCCTACACACTAATATCCAGCTATTGCAGCACCACTCGTTAAAAAGGCAGCCCTTTCCTTTAGTTATCCTTTCCCCTACTTGAACCTGTGTGGGGTCTATTTCAGGACTCTGTTCTGACTGATATATCTTAACTTTACGCCACAATCATACTGTCTTGATTGCTATCATTTTTTTCATATTAAGTCTTATAATGAGCAAGTGTAAAAAGTCCTTCAATTTTTCTGTTTCAAAATTGTTGAGGCTAAGCCAAGCATGGTGGCACATGCCAGTAATCATATATGAATGTGATATGTAATTCATCTATGAATGAGACTCGCCACCTACTGCGGTGAAAGAAAAATAAAGCAACGTTTAAGGTTACCTATCAATAATTAATAGAAACCAAAAACCTGCTTTTGTCAGAGTCACAACTAAACAAAACAGAAAAGTGCAGAAGTTATCCTCAGTAACCTATTACACTACTCAAGTCTAATGGATAGTCAAATATTCCTCCTTTTTTTTTTTTTTTGGAACCAGGGATTGAACTCAGGGACACCTGGCCACTGAGCCACATCCCCAGCCCTATTTTGTATTTTATTTAGAGACAGGGTCTCACTGAGTTGCTAAGGGCCTCGCTAAATTGCTGAGGCTGACTTTGAACTCGTGATCCTCCTGACTCAGCCTCCCAAGTCGCTTGGATTACAGACGTGCGCCACCGCGCCCGGCTTCTATTCCTCCCTTTATTTTATTTTTTTTTGTTTTTGTTTTTTTGTGGTGCTGGGGATTGAACCCAGGGCCTTGTGCATGCAAGGCAGGCACTCTACCAACTGAGCTATATCCCCAGCCCAGCTATATCCCCAGCCCCTCCCTTTATATTACCACTAACACCATAAACTATCAAAAGAGACAAAATAATGACTACGATCTATTCATTCCTATCTCACTCAAGCAATAAGAACCAGATAAAATACTTTACAGCTACAACAGAATTTAAAAAAATTTTTTTTGTACTTTTAAGATGGACAGAATGCCTTTATTTTGTTTGTTTGTTTTTATGCAGTGCCGGTACCTCACATGTGCTAGGCAAGTGCTCTACCACTGAGCTACAGTCCCAACCCTACAGCGGAAATTTTGTAATGTCCTCATGTGAAGGATTTTAGTCAGTTAAGTGGGAGGGAGCAGAAGTTCTTTACATCTCCTTAAGTTCAGTTACTTTACTAGGTACTACTGAAGACAGGACAGAAAATGTAAGCTTTAATCAAGAAAACAGAATAAATTACTAATGGAGAATAATACTTCCAGATTATTAATTCTATGGAAAGAACAGGGAACTGACAGACAGAAAAGAGAATGTAAAGAATGTCAGTTATAGAACAAAAATTTTGTTGCAAAAAAATTACACATATTCTCTGTGGGTAGAAATTTTATAGTGATGGAATAAAAATATAACAATAGGGATCTATTAGCGACTACCTGATTTGGAAAATTTAATTGAGAAGGATATAGACTGAGGAAGTTTTGAAATTAAGTTGGATAACAAAAAAGGGAACTCCAGCCAAATATATTACATCACCAAAATAAAACCTGGAGATTAAACTCCAAAAACCACTTCCTAAAAGAGCAGCCTGAAAAAGCACAGAAAGATAAAGAGCTGGGTGGTGAACAGGAGGAAATGGGGCTCCTTGGGTATTTGCTTTGGGATGATAATAAGCCTGGCAAGACAGTGATGTCACCGAGAAGAGGTAAATTAGCTTACTGCCAAAAAGTGTATAACCAGTATAACCTGTATACTGTGTATAACCACAGTCCCAACTCTCAAGTTCAGGTCAGCAAATTCAAACATAAACTGACATCCTTATCCCCACCAGATTAGGTCCCACTGCTACAGATTCCCACACCTCCTTAGGCACCTTCACAGTGTTTGTTTATCACAAGTACAATTATTTATTTAATGTCTTTCTTCCCCACCAGATAATAAACTCTTAGGAACAGAAGCCATGGCAGTCCTACTCATGACTATCTCAGAACATAGCATGGTGCCTGGAAGATATTGATATCTAGGGAGCACTATTCTTTTCCTGGGTATACCCACAGGCACGAGCAGGTGCATACACGCTCACACATGCGAAATGAATAAATAAATGAAAGTGAATTCATTGGGTCTCATTTTATGTCTAATCTCCCCTAGGACTAAACTACTTGGAAATGCAGAAGGAAAGACAGCATTCTTTCTAAAGATCTGTGATTTCCACTGGCTAGGAAACAATTAAATTGCACTTTTTTTGATCAGCCTTAGAAAAATCCAGTAGGAGTTATTAGTCAAACTCTGAAACTCTCAGGGAGTACCCTAAGGCCACACCAAACAGCCTACATTCTCTGCCTGCCTTCAGACAAACCCACTCTCTACCTTGAATGACACCTAATTTACCTTTAAATCCTTCAAAGCACCTGCCACTTAGGACTCCAAAGATGGTGGGAGGCTGAGGTAGGAGGATCACAAGTTCAAAGCCACCCTTAGCACCTTAGAAAGACCCTCAACAAAAAAAAAAAAAAAAAAAAAAAAGGCTGGGGATATGGTTCAGTGGTTGAGTGTTCTTGGGTTCAATCCCTGGCACTGAACCAGGAACTTGGGCCACAAAGCTAGCATCCAGTCATTAGAAAAGAAAAAAAAAAATTTCAGGGCTGGGGATATAGCTCAGTTGGTAGAGTGCCTGCCTCGCAAGCATAAAGCCCTGGGTTCAATCCCCAGCACCTCAACAACAACAAAAAAAATTTCAGATCAATGATGATGATGAGGAGGAGGAGGAGGGGCAGGGAGGTGGGGAGGAGGAAGAGAGGAGAAAGAAACTGAACCAGGAACTTGGGCACTAAAGTTGGCATCCAGCCACTAGAAAAAAGAAAAAAAAATTTCAAATCAATAAAAAGACAACAAACAACCCTAATAAATTTAAATAAAAAAAAAAAGGGTGCCGGGCGCAGTGGCGCAGGCACGCCTATAATCCCAGCACTTGGGAGGCTGAGACAGGAGGGTCGCGAGTTCAAAGCCAGCCTCAGCAACTTAGCAAGGCCCTTAGCAACTCAGTGAGACCCTGTCTCTAAATAAAATACAAAAAATAGGACTGGGGATGTGGCTCAGTGGCCGAGTGTCCCTGGGTTCAATCCCTGGCTCCAAAAAAAAAAAAAAAAAAAAAGTTAGAAATATACATCCTATTCTACAGTGTTAGAAACCAAGTCAGTAATTGTATGGGAAGAAAAGTGTATGGGAAAGAAAGAAATTGTATGGGAAGAAATGTTCTATATCCTCATTGTGTTTATATAGGTGATATTTGTGAAAACAAATTAACTTCATATTAAAAATCTGTATATTTTTATTGTCTATACATTGGATTTCAGTAAAACTGAATTGAGGGTAAACCCCAGATAGCAGAATAGTGATAAACCCAAATGTGTAGCCATAGGAAACTGTCTAAATAAATTATAATCCATACAACAAATTCTATCCAGCTGTAATGAAGAGGGCAACTTCAGATACTGATATGGAAAGTTCCCTGAGACATAGTTAAGCAAAAAAAGCAAGGCACAGATCAGTGTGTAGAGTATGCTACCTTTCATGTAAAAAGAGAGCAATTGCTGGTTTTAGCTACTTAGGAGTCTGAGGCAGGAGAATCATCTGAGCCTAGGAGTTTGAGACCAGCCTAAGCAACATAGTGAGATCCTGTCTCAAAATAAAAAAATAAAGAGATGGGATATAGCTCAATGGTAGAACGTGCCTGGTTCAAGCTCCAGTGCCACAAAAGAAAATACAGGAACTTTCTGTAGGTATCTGTACGTAATTTTACATATGGGTATATGCAAGAAGGAGAGGATTCAAACAAATTCTTGAAATTGAATTTTACTTTCTTTCCTCTGTACTACTTTTCCCTTTAACCTAATTCTCAACTCTTCAGCAAAAATAATCTTCTTGAAAAATAATGTTTCAATGTCACCGTTCATCTTAAAATACTTCAGGGATTTTTCATTACATTTTTAATGTGACTTTTTTTCTAAACTACTAAATAGTGGAAAGACAATGATATATAGACTATCTTCATTCATGATTTCAATAAAATAAATCAACTCAGCAAGACCGTGTCTCAAAATAAAATACAAAAAAAGGGGCTGGGGATGTGGCTCACTAGTTAGGGGTCCCTGGCCTCAATTCCTGGTCCCTCCAAAGAGATAGGAGAAAGATTTTTTTGGGCTGGGGATATAGCTCGGTTGGTAGAGTGCCTGCCTCGCAAGCACAAGGCCCTGGGTTCAATCCCCAGCACCGCAAAAAAAAAAAAAAAAAGATTTTTTTCTTGAGGGGGTAGGTACTGGGGATTGAACTCGGGGCACCAGATCACTGAGCCATATCCCCAGCCCTATTTTGTATTTTGTTTAGACAGGGTCTCACTGAGTTGCTTAGTGCCTCACTTTTGCTAAGGCTAGCTTTGAACTCACGATTCCCCTGTCTCAGCCTCCTGAGTTGCTGGAATTATAGGCATAGGCCACCACTCAGCTAGGAAAAAGATAATTAACTACATTGCTAATTCTAAATTATCACAAACTCAAGTAGTATCACAATCTAATCACAGTTATTCATTTTACAAACCAGCAATCTATAGGATATTTGGACTACAATCTCCTAAGGGAGCCCCCAAAGTCACTTTGAATTGTAAAAAAAGAATGAAAACCAATGTTAGGTCTTCTCCATCTCATTTAAAAGGAACCCTATTCTTCTAGATCAGCAGACCAAAAACCTTGATGTCATTCTTGACTCCTTTTTCTTTCCTCAAATCCAGTGCATCATTAAATCCTGTTGGCTTTACCATCCCAACACATCCAAAATCTGATACTACCCCCACTGTCATTGTTCTAGTCCAAGCCACCATTCCTTACCTTAATTACAACAGCCTCCTAACCATGTGCCTCAATTCTGCCCTTGCTTTCCTTCATTGTTTTCTCAACAGTGCTGTTAGAATGAGCCTATTAAACCATTAAGTCACATTATGTCATGCTTCTGCTCCAGTGATTTCTCCTCTCAAAAGAAGTCAAAGTCCTTCCTAAAACGTGCAAAGCTATACATGATCCACCATTCCCTAATTATTCTGACCTCATGTACTACTGTGCAACCACTACAGCCTCCCCGATTCTTCAAACACCAGACACGCTCCCACCTCAAGGCCTTTGGATTTGCTCCTTCTACCAAGAATGCTCTTCTTGCAGACAGCTCCTTTACCTTTCTTCTTTTTTTTTTTTGAACCAGGGCCACTGGGCCACTGAGCCACATCCCCAGCCCTATTCTGTATTTTATTTAGAGACAGGGTCTCACTGAGTTGCTAAGGGCCTTGCTAAGTTGCTGAGGCTGGCTTTGAACTCGCGATCCTCCTGACTCAGCCTCCCAAATCGCTTGGATTATAGGTCTGCGCCACCACGCCCAGCTTCCCTTACCTTTCTTCTGGCCTTTACTCCAGTCATCTTCATAAGGCCATCTCTCCTCACCACATAAGCACATTCTACAGTCTTCTTCCCTGCAATATTGTTCTTCTTAGGACTTACTATAATGTAACATAGCTTATATTCCATTCATTAACTCTGCCTCCTAATGTCTGCATCCTGTAGACTGCGATCTCTGTAAGGGCATGTTTATTTACCACTGCAACTTCAGCATCTACAATGGTATCTGGCACAAAGTAAAAGCTTAATATTTGATTAAGTGGGGCTGGGTGTGGCTCAGTGGTGGAGCACCTGCCTACCATGTATGAGGCCCTGGGTTCAATTCTTAGCACTGCGTATAAATAAACAAATAAATAAAAATAAAAGGCCCATCAACAACTAAAAAAACAACTTTTAAACCTTTATTTTATTTTATTTGTTTATTTATATGTGGTGCTGAGATTTGAACCCAGTGCCTTACACATGCTAGGCAAGTGCTCTACCACTGAGTCACGACCCCAGCCCTAAAAAAACAATTTTAAAAAATATTTGATTAAGCCGGGCATAGTGCTGCATGCCTATAATCCAAGCAGCTCAGGAGCCTGAGACAGGAAGATCACAAGTTCAAAGCCAGCCTCAGCAACAGTGAGGCACTACCAACTCAGTGAGACCTGTCTCTAAATAAAATACAAAATAGGCCAGGCATGGTGGCGCACATCTGTAATCCAAGCGATTTGGGAGACTGAGTCAGGAGGATCGCGAGTTCAAAGCCAGCCTCAGCAACTTAGCGAGGCCCTTAGCAACTCAGTGAGACCCTGTCTCTAAATAAAATACAAAATAGGGCTGGGGATGTGGCTCAGTGGTTGAGTGCCCCTGACCTCAATCCCCAATACCCTGCCCCCCAAATTATTTTTGATTAAGTGAATGAATGAATGAATGAATAAACTTGACAGGAACAAAACAGGGATAGAGACTCCAGAAAAAGTAAGTAACCCAGCATCAACAGAAGCCTTGCATACCAGTCTCTAGCTAGCTACATCAACAAGGGCTGTAACAGGTTTGAAACCACTACTTGAGATTAATGTTATCTACAAGCACTGACTGTTCCTTCCAAATTCACTATCTTATCTATTCTAAATCAATCAAGGAGAAATTCTGGGACAATGAAGCCATAAATGAAAAACATGACTGCCGACCCATTATGAACTGTCCTAACATAAAACTTATTATAAGGCAAATGCCAGAAGACATACCTAAAGCCAAAATTTTGAATATTATGCAGAAAGAGACATCAAGGGATCTAAGCCAGACTATGACTGATCAATTATATGACCAGAATTCCTGAATCTGTTTCTGGTACTCCTATTAATATACAGATCACTCCTATCTAAGACTTAGTTGTTCTGAGGATGAAGCTGGAAATACAGCTCAGCTCAGGTCAATGGTAGGGGGCTTGTCTAGCATGAATGAGACTCTGGGTTCAACTGCCAGAACTCCAAAAAACAGCATAAAATGCTATAAATGTCAGGAACAGTGAGTGGCTCATGGTACTTCAGAGGTTAAGGAAGAAGGATTCCAAGTTCAAGGCAACCTGAGCAACTTAGCAAGATGCTATCTAAATTTTTTTTAAAAACATGGGCTGGAGATGTAATTTAGTGGCAGAATGCTTTCCTAGCATGTACAAGGCCCTGGGTTCAATTCCTGGTACTGCAAAAAAAACAAAAACAAAAAACATATACAAGCTGGGCATGGTGGCGCACGCCTGTAATCCAAGCAACTTGGGAGGCTGAGTCAGGAGGATCACAAGTTCAAAGCCAGCCTCAACAACTTAGCGAGGCCCTAAGCAACTCAGTGAGACCCTGTCTCTAAATAAAATACAAAATAGGGCTGGGGATGTGGCTCCTCTGGTTCAAAAAAAAAAAAAAAAAACAATACAATACAAATGCAAGAATTCACTAAATTACTGAGTTTAGCTCACAGGCCACTAGGTAGACTTATTCAAATAACGTCCGCTTGCAAAATTATGAATTAGAAATTAACAGCCGGGCGCGGTGGTGCACGCCTGTAACCCCAGCACTTGGGAGGCTGAGGCAGGAGGTTCACGAGTTCAAAGCCAGCCTCAGCAACTTAAGGAGGCCCTAAAGAACTCAGTGAGACCCTGTCTCTAAATAAAATACAAAAAATAGAGCTGAGGATGTGGCTCAGTGGTGAGTGCCCTTGGGTTAAAAACAAAAAAAAAAAAAAAAAAAAAAGAAAGAAATTAACAATTTCTCCTGTCCCCAAAATTAACAGGGAAAAAATTCTGCTAGTATATTTGCCTCAGAAAGAGAATGAAAATAAACTTTTTTCTCAGAATAAGATTTTAATACAAGAAATTAATCACAAAGGCATAAAGCTATTATAAATTTATTATTCCAAATAAAATTATATATATGCACACACTCACACACCAAAGGCAGCCTCAAACTAATCTTTCCTTTTGCTGGCAGTTGGAGATTGAAGCCAGCAGTGCTATACCATCGAGTTATATCCCTAGCCCTTATGTTAAGACAGGATCTTGCTAAATTGCCCAGACTGGCCTCAAACTTGTGATCCTCCTGCCTCAGCCTCTCTGAGATTATGGGTGTGTGCCACCTCACTGGCTACAAACTAATCTTTACTGGCTGCATAACAGCGGTTGTATGGGGCTGAGAAGAATAAGAGCACAGGAGCAAGAGAGGACTTTTTTATGGTAAAGAAAATGCTCTAATTCTTAACTGGGGTTGTGATTACATGAACAAATCCATGTGTCAAAACTCATCAAATTGTACATTTTAAATGAACACAACTTATTATATGTAAATTAAACCTCAATAAAGTAAATGAAAGTCTTGTCCTGCTTCTTCAAAAAAAAAAAGTCACAAACCATTGCACAAGGGTCTCAAGGAGAACTTGTGTAATAAGATCTAATACAACTGGTTTGAAGATTGAAGAAAAGGGACAAAGCCTGAGTCAACAGACAAAAAAAAAGAAAAAAAAGGTTCTCATGACCTTCCTGCCTCAAGGTCAACTCAAGGTTTGTGCGTGTGTCCCAGCAGCATAATCTAGGGGGAAAAAAAAAAAAAAGCTCAGCTTCTCAAGAAGAAATTACTTCTCCCCAAATGGTATTACTTCAAAACTCATGCTGGAAAGAGCACTGGTATGGAGCACTTCAGACCTGGGTTCTAGTGGATCTAGGCCATTAAGGATGTGACCTTGAGAGTCCACAGCCTCTCTGAGCCTCAGTTTCCCTCTGTGTAAAATGGAGATAATGATGGCTTAGAGTTTAATCGAGTACACAGCAAGTGTCAGTACATAAGTAACACGTGATATTATGTAAGGCATGAGAACTTGGTGCCGGCTGGAAATGCCTGCAGAGCTAAGACCCCTCCCCTTTCCCGGCTTCCTTATGAGTGTCGTGGTCCTTTTCACACACCTTATCGCCCTCAGCCAGGCCTCATTTCCTTCCGCCGCACACTGCGCGTAGCCTTTTCACCCCTCACCCCTGCAGCTCCCAGGGGCCTCCCACCTCCCGGGCCCCACCTCATTGAGGAAGCGGGTGATATCGTAGACTCGCCCGTGGATCACCAGCCATAGTTCCTCCGAGGAGTTGCGCTTCATCACCTCCTCCAACCGATAGTAGGTGACAGAGGTCTCGCCGCCCTCCTGCCCTTTCCCATCGCAGCCGCTTGCTTCCTCAGTCGCCATTGGACCCGAGACACCTCCTCTCCGCAGCAATCTGGGTTTCTGCGGCTAACTTCCTTGAGACAGAGCCCGCGCTGGGCCCTCCTCGGCTTCCGTAACCGGGTGAAGGCCTGGTTCGAGGTCCAACCAGCCAATCAGAGTCGTCCAGACCTATCGATCTTACCAATCAGATGTCGTGATTTTGGACCGGCGCCTAACGGAGGCCTGCTGACAAGCGCAACCTCGGGACCGCTCTACCCCGGAGCCCGCCGGCCTGCTGAGTCCTGAAAGGGTGCCGTGTTTCGGAGCCCCGCTTGCCTTGCCTTTCCCCTGGATCCTTTTGAGTCACGCGAAGCTCGGTTTCCCCACTTCCTGCTCGGCCCGTACTCTGGGTTTCCGTCTTTGCTGCCTCCAGGCTCGGCACAGCCTCTTCCCTAGTAAACCGGCCTGATAACCAATAAGTCACAGAGGGTTTGGCAAGGCGTCTGCAAGGCGCTCAGCACACAGTAATTGCTACATAAATGACAGCCATCCTTAGAAGGGTAGGGCGACTGGCCTGAGGCCTTAGGACAGCGATTGAGGTAGAGCATGGAGTATTCGAAGTTCCTACCACTAGTAAGCATCTGACTTTTAAACGAATTCTTTGGTGATCAGGACCTGTCTACATATTTTAATTTCTACCTGATATAACATACAGTTCACCTCAACTGTCCCGGAGGTTCTATCATTTTAGAATTCCAAGTTTGGTTAATATGTAGTGTCGTGAGTTACCTATTTTTAACTGCTATTACAACTGACAGCTCGATCATCCTAAAATGTCATTTTCATTGTATCACTCACAGCCTACTGTAATTCAGGACTCTCCACCCTACATTCGCGACCTCCTTCACTAGTATTTTCTACCATTCCCTTTTTTTTTTCGGGGAAAAAGTTTTATTTTATTTTTATTTTTTAATTTTTACATTTATTTTTTGGTTCAAGGTACACAAATGGAGTACAACTATCATTTTTCTGGTTGTGCACAGAGTAGAATCACACCATTTACATATTCATATATACACATAGTATGATGATGTTTGTCATAGTCTATTATCTTTCCTTGCCCCCCCCCCTCCCCTTACTTTCCTCTATACAATTCATCCTTCCTCCATTCTTCTCCTGCCTCCCCCCCACCCCTGTTAGGTGTCATCAACTACTTATCAGAGAAATCATCTGGCCTTTGGTTTTTTGGGATTGGCTTATTTCACTTAACGTGATACTCACCAACTCCATCCATTTACCTGCAAATGTCATAATTTTATTATTCTTTATGGCTGAATAATATTCCATTGTGTATATATACCACAGTTTCTTCATCCATTCATCTATTGAAGGGCATCTAGGTTGGTTCCACAATCTCGCTATAGTGAATTGGGCTGTTACAAACATTGATGTGGCTCTACCATTCCCTTTATAAGGGGGGCAACGACCACTGACTCCTAAATCTGATTTTG
The DNA here is from genome assembly GCA_020662805.1 of Glaucomys volans. Classification (NCBI taxonomy): domain Eukaryota; kingdom Metazoa; phylum Chordata; class Mammalia; order Rodentia; family Sciuridae; genus Glaucomys; species Glaucomys volans. The sequence continues at coordinate 285,624 of JAJEJO010002128.1, forward strand.
TACCCATATCTGTGGGTCATCCCAGGTCCACCCACTTAAAATAACCTCTTCCTCCCAATGCCTACTCTCCTTTCAAGTTCCTAGTCAATTTCTTCCTTTTTCACCAACTCGTAGTGCTGTTCTGAGCTCCATTGGGTCCATCCCCTTTTAGTATCTAAGCATACACTATTTTACGAAGCAGACTATCTGTAAATTTTAACTTTCCAGTATCTTATCTCCGTAATTAGACTGAAACTATGTGAGCAATCACATATGGTTCTTAGGATCTTCCATGAACTCTAGATTTAAATATTAACATCATTTCAGGAAGATTTACTGCATCACCAGTCCTGTGATAGGCTGTGGATAGAAAGGTAATATAAGAAACAATGTCTACAAAAGAAACACGTGTGTATGTAATTTAATGGCTCTTTTTTATTTTTTATTTTTTTATTTTTTTGCAGTGCTGGGGATTGAACCCAGGGCCTTGTGTTTGTGAGGCAGGCACTCTACCAACTGAGCTATATCCCCAGACCTGTAATTTAATTTCTAGAATAGAGATTTATACTAAAGGCAATGGGACAACTCTCAAAACATGTTTGTTAAATGACAAATTCAACTTAACCCCAGCACATGAGGCTTCTGAAGAGGCTATGTTAAAAATATAGATTCCCCAGCTGATTTATAGAAACTATGGTCCAAAGGGTCTGAGAATAGAACCAGAAATCAACATTTTTAACAAGGATTTTAGGAAATTCTTATGCAGTTGATCTGTGGAAAGTGAGTTCAATTGTGTATGTGTGTGTGTGTGTTTTGTTTTGGTCCCAGGAATTGAACCCAGGGGCACTTAACCACTAAGCCAAACCCCCAGCCCTG
>JAJEJO010002128.1:287989-313659 GCA_020662805.1 Glaucomys volans
CTGAATCTCCAGGGTATGGCCTCAAGGAGGGCTTGGTTGCCAGCATGCTGGAGTGGTTCCCACCCACAGTCAATCAGAGCTCTCCAATCTCTTTTGCAGGGAAACACCATAGGAAATGGACTCTTCTCAAGTTTCCCCCAAGATCATCCTGTTGAGCCAATGGGGTCCAACAGCCTCCTGCCCCCGGCCCAGCCCAATTTTTAGATATGAAAGAAACTACCATGAAGAAACTGCCATTGACAAAATGGTTTCTTCCCTACCTTGGGCTCCCTGGCTTTAAAACATTCATTCCCCCTTCCAACCTTCCAGTGTGTTGATTTTTTATCATCATCATCATCATCATCATCATCATCATAATGCACGTGGCACTGAGGATCCACATGCTGGGCAAGAGCTCTACAACTGAGCTACATTCCCAGCCCTTTAAAATTTTATTTTGAGACAGATTCTGGCTAGGTTGCCCAACTGGTCTCAAACTTTGGAGTCTCCTGCCTCCGCCTCCTAAGTAGATAGGATTGTGCACCACCAGGTCTGGCTCAGTTTGTTTATTTTTACCAGGTAGTAGATACATCCACATTTTGAAAAGTGAATTATGTACATATAAATATGTGTGTAAATATCTATCTCCACTTCCCACCACATAGCTACTTTTACTTTATTTATTACCCCCACAACCCCTCCCTTTTTATACAAAGCATAGCTTATTATACACACTTAGTTTCTATTGCTTTATTCACATAACAATTTCTTTTCAAAATCATTACATACCACGCATGGTGACACATACCTGTAATTCTAGAGACTTGGGAGACTAAACCAGGAGGATCACAAGTTTAAGGCCAACCTGGGCAACATAGTTAGCAAGACCCAGTCACAAAATAAAACAAAAAGGGTATGACTCAGTGGTAGAATATTTGCCTAGCATGCACCATGCCCTCGGGTTGATAACCAGTACCAGCAATTCCACTCATAGGCATATACCCAAGATGATTAAAAACAGGTTCACACTACAGCTTCTTTACTTCAATCCCCAGAACCACAAGCAAAACAAAAACCCCACCTTATTCACACATGTTCATAGTAACATTATTCATAATAGCCCAAAAGTAGAAACAATTTAAATGTCCATCAACTGATAAATGGATAAATCTGGTGCATCCTTAGAGTGAAATTTTATTTAGTAGTAAAAACAATATACTAATATATTGATGTACTTCACAAACATAATGTTGGGCTGGGGATGTAGCTCAGTTGGTACAGTGCTTGCCTCGCATGCATAAGGCCCTGGGTTCAATCCCCAGCACCAAAAAAAGAAAAAAAAAAAAAACAACATAATGTTAAGTCAAAGAAGATAGTCAAAGATCATACACTGTATGATTTCACTTACATAGAATTCCTAGAAGAGAGAGAAGAGGTACATCCATAGAGGCAGAATGTAAGGGCTGGGGATGTAACTCAGTGGAAGATGATGTGTTCAGCATGAGGTTGTGGGTTTGATCCCCAGCACAAACAGTGGGGGAGGAGGGATCCATTTGTTGCCTAGGGCTGAGAGGGTTGGGGAAAATGGCAAGTGAATGATAATGGGTAAGAGGTTTCTTTTCAGGGGGTGGTGAAAATATTCTAAAATTCAATTTGAGATGGTTGCAGAACCCTTGAATTGTACATGTTCAATGAGTGAATTCTCTGGTATATTGAGTTATATCTCAATAAAGCTATAGAAAAAACACAAAGCAAATGATAAAATGTTAGAAGTCTGAATTGGTGGTTAAGGAAAGGTCATTTTTTGAAAGTATTTTTTAGTTGTTAATGGATCTTTATTTTATTTATTTATATGACTTGCTGAGAATCGAACCCAGTGCCTCACACATGCTAGGCAAGTGCTCTCCCATTGAGCCACAACCCCAACCCAGGGAAACGTCATTAAGAGAAGGAGAGAGCATATCTAAAAAGCATAAAAAGAGGGTTAGAGTGTAACTCAGTGGTAGAGTGCCTAGGCCTAGTGTGTATGTATGCACCTGAGGCTCTGGGTTCAATCCCCAATACCACAAAAAAAAAAAAAAAAAAAAACCCAGAAAACTCGCAATACCTCTGAGGCTGAGGCAGGAGGATCACAAAGTCCCAGGTCAGCCTCAGCAACTCAGCTGAAGGAGAACTGGGGTTGTGGCTCACTGGTAAAAAAAACCCTGAGATCAATTTTCAGGATTGAAAAAGAAAACATTTATATGCACCAATATACTTTTTATTAAGCTTGATTCACGTTGATTGAAGTAGAAACTTCATGTATGTGTCTGAAAAAGTGAAGATGGTTATGAATTAAGTAAGTCACTTAAGTAGTAGGAGAGGAACCAAATTTTAAATTTTCTGAATCCATAATATGCTCACATGATTAAAAATTAATAAAGGAGGGCTGGGGATATAGCTCGGTTGGTCGAGTGCTTGCCTTGCAAGCACAAGGCCCTGGTTTCAATCCCCAGCACCACAAAAAAAAAAAAAAAAAAAAAAAAAAAATTAATAAAGGAAAAAAATGAAACTTAAAAGGCATACAATTAAAAGTCTCAACCAACTTTTCTACCCAATTTCCCTTTTTAGTCACCCACTGCAGATAATCAATTTTATTAATTGTGTGTATATCTTTCCGGAGTTTGTTTTTACAAATGCAAGTTCATATCCCTTTTTAATGTTGGAAAACAACTTATAGTTCTGTATCTTGCTTTTTTGACTTAATGACTTATTTTAGGAATGTTTAGATGTCAGAGGCTGGGGATATAAGCTCAGTGGTAAAGTGCTTGCCTCAAGTGTCAAAGACCCTGGGTTTGATACCCAGCAGTGAAAAAAAAATTTTAGATATTGATGCAGAGAGAACCTCCTTGTTCTTTTTTCTTTCTTTCTTTCTTTATTTTGCGGTGCTGGGGATTGAACCCAGGACCTTGTGCTTGTGAGGCAAGCACCTCTTAATAACTGAGCTATATTCCCAGCTCCCTCCTTGCTCTTTTTAACAGTCACATATTTTTCCACAATTTAACAGTTTGATATGAATATGCCACAATTTAACTAGTTTTATATTGATAGAGATTTGGATTTTGCAATTGTAGCGAATGCTACACTTATCAATTTGATCTTACATAATTATACACACATACAAGAAGGAATGGAACTTCTAGGTCAAAGGCATATGCATTTGTAATGTTAGCAATTGCACCAATTTACTTTTCACATGCAATGCATTTGAGTGCCAGTTTACCCAACCCAACACATAGGTTATGTTATCAAAGCTTTCAAGGTCTGCCAATCTACATTTTAAAAATTTGCATCACATTGTAGGGTTTTTTGTTTGTTGGTTGGTTGGGTTTTGGTACTAGGAATTGAGCCCAGCACACTTTAACACTGGAGCTATATCCCTAGTCCTTTTTATATTTTTATTTTGAGACAAGGTCTCACTAAGCTGCTTAGGGCCTCACTAAATTGCTGAGGCTGGTCTCAATCTTTGGATCCTCCTTCCTCAGCCTCCCAAGTGGCTGGGATTATAGGCATATACCACTATGTCTGGTGTGGCTTCACATTGTAGTGTTTTTGTTTTTCATTTTAATTTTTATGTTTATTTTTTAATTGAAATGTTCACTTGTAATGTGTTTCACATAATACAGTACCATTTGAAGGTACAAAAATTTACAATTGTAAAGCCATTCTAAGCCCAGAACAGTAGGCTTGGTTTTTTTCCTAAAAAGCTATAAATATATCACATTATAGTTTAAATTTGCATTTATCTTCTTACATTTGAGAGTAAACATCTGTTTCTATGGTTTAGAGTCAGAAAGGATTTGATCAACCTTCTTTTTCAAATCAAGTTCTGAAAAATAATCCAAATAGCCAAGAATTTGTTTTGAATTGAGATGATTTAATTTCTATATGCACACACCTGCCTGTCTTCAGGGACATTCTCTCTGCTTGGATGGTCTCCCAACTCTATCTTCAGGTACTGGTCTTATTCTAATCTAGATTTAAATGCCAGCACCTAAAGGAGGCTTTGGCCAGCCACCTCATCCTAGTGGACACCCAGTCTTTAACACATATTCCATTTTCTTTCATTCCATAGAACTACAGCTGCGTGATTTTCTGACATAGTGTCGATTGGTCTGTATGCTGACCATTGTATCCTCAGTGTGTGACATAGTGCTTGGCACACAGTAGGTACTTAATAACCATCTATTGAGTAGATAAATGGCCAATCCTGGACTGAAGGGAAAGGGTGAAATTTCTAAAGAGAGGTTTTTTTCTTTTTTTTATATATTGGCGTGTGGGAAAGGAATTTGACCTTGCTACTGGGTTGAAAATGCCTACAGGCAGCCCCCCTGCTTTATTTCCAGAGCATTTTAACTTCGTGCTAACTTTGAGCTGTGGACGTGAGACCCACCCCCGGTTAAGTTCAGGTTAGGTTTAGGACACTGAAATATTTTCTTTCATCCATAATCACTGAATCAAGTCCTATAAATCAAAGAGTTAAGACACAAAACACAAACAAAGTCATAATTTGTTTCTTCCTGCCCTCTGTTTTTCTTGGCATGGAAAAACTCAAGGTTTTCCAGACTAGAGATGGGTAATGACACTGGAGGGTGATTCATTGAAAGTGGTCTAAATAACTGGCCTTTTATTTCTTCTCATTCTTTCCCCTTATTGTCCCAACTCATGTAAGGAAACACATTGAATAAAATAGTTCTTCTGATGATAAAGAACTTTCCCTTGACTCTGTCACTTGCATCTACATATTCCCAGAATCAAATTCTTGGAACTGGACAGGCTGATGTGAGAAAGAATAGATGTGAGGGTATTTCTGATAGAGGTCAATGGCCCTGGCTAGTCAAAGTCTTGTTTCTTACCAGCTTTTCTTACCAAAGCTACCTACCAAGTAAGGAACTTTTTCCTGTCCCCAAGGGCTCTGGCCACACAAGTAGGGGGCAAGTCTAAGAGCCTCAATTCTTCATCTATAAAATGAGTGCTCTCACACCAGACCTTTGCTAACAAGTGTCATTGATTTCAGCTATTCCTGAGGTGAGGAGAAAGAGAAATGGTAAAATAAAAGCATTTAATAGTATAAATACATCATGATATTAAGAGAAACAGCAGAATATACTATTTTTATCTCTACACTGTGCACTTCTATATTATTAGAATTACTTATATAAAATTTTTAGAAGAATAAGCCAGGTGTAGTCGCGCATTCCTGAAATCCCAGCAACTCAGGAGGCTGAGGCAGAGGATCCTAAGTTTGACGCCAATATGGGCAAATTCGTGAGACCTTGTTTAAAAATTTTTAAAAGGGCTGGTGATGTAGGTCTGTGGTAAAGTGCCCCTGGGTTCAATTCCCAGTACAAAAAAAAAAAAAAGAAAGAAGGAAAAAAGAAATTTAAAATGATGTATAGAAAAAAGGTTAGATGGTAATAAATCAAAATGCTAACAAATAGCTATCTCAGAGTTGAGAGCTTGGAGTTGATTTTAGCTTTCACCTTTATATTTTTCTATATCTTTTTAGTTCTTTTCAAATATTATATATTACTTTTGTAATTTAAAATACAATAAAATATAATTTAATTTAAATTGGTTTGTGTGTCCCAATCTCCTGCACATCTCTGTGGAAGTGAAACAATTTATTTTCCAAGAGGTGGGCATAGAAGTGGGAGGAGAGAGGTAGGGGGGACAGATGTGCCTATGATCCTGGTCAGACCGAAGCGATGGAAAAATACCAGGGATGCCACACCCTCCACACGGTTCTGCTGAAGTTCAGTTTTGTTTTTTTTTCCCCCCTCTGCCCTGGTCCTGGGGATGAAACTCAGTGTGACCTCTGCTGGGCAAGCAGCTCTACCACTGAGCTATATCCCTGGCCACTGTTGAATCCCCTCTGTCTTGTTCCCCGCCCCCCCATATGAAATAATCCAGTTCCTCTCCTGCAAATATAAGTAGATCTAGCTTCCTTGCCTTTCCTGCAACTTACCTCTGAGCACTCCACTGTTCCTGTGAGCTTCCTAGGAACTGCTCCTTGCTCTTGTGACCTCAACAAGGACGGAGCGCAAAGGACGGTGCATCTGTGGTTTGGTGGTTCTTGTGGAGTTTTTTCTTTTTTGGTACTGGGGATGGAACCCAGGGGTGCTTTACCTTTTTTTTTTTTTTTTTTTTTTTTTGGACTGGGGGTTCAACTCAGGGGCACTCGGCCACTGAGCCACATCCCCAGCCCTATTTTGTATTTTATTTAGAGACAGGGTCTCACTGAGTTGCTTAGAGCCTCGCTAAGTTGCTGAGGCTGGCTTTGAACTCGTGATCCTCCTGCCTCAGCCTCCCGAGTCGCTGGGATTACAGGTATGCGCTACCGCGCCCGGCTGTGCTTTACCATTGAGCTACATCCCCGGTCCTTTTCATTTATTTATTTTTTTATTTTGAGACACGGCCTCACTAAGTTGTTCAGGGCCTCACTAAATTGCTAAAGCTGCCCTCTGACTTGCAATCCTCTTTCCTCAGCCTTTCGAGTCGGCGGGGTTTACAAGGATGCGCCACCGTGCACAGCTTCTTGTTGACTATTGAGAAGGGATTCAATTAATAGGAAGCCCTTTCCCTTTCCAGGTTCTAAACCAATTGAAGGGGAAAAGAAGGCCAGCAGATGAATTATCTTCTAATAAAGGCTGTAGGTTTGAGCTGGGCAAGGTAGCTCACCCTGTAATTCCAGAGTCTTGGGAGACTGAGGAAGGAGGATCGTGATTCTAAAGGCAGCCTCAGGGCTGGGTTTGTGGCTCAGTGGTAGAGTGCTTGCCTAGTGTGTGTGAGGCACTGGGTTCAATTCTCAGCACCACATACAAATAAGTAAATAAAGTTTCATCAACAACTAATAAAAATATTTAAAAAAAATAAAAATAAAAAAATAAAGGCAGCCTCAGCAATTTAGCGAGGCCCTAAGCAACTTAGGGAAACCCTGTATCAAAATAAAATAGAAAAAGTGTTGGGGATGTGGCTCGGTGGTTAAGCAATCCCTGGGTTGGCTGAGTGTGTGTGCCAAACAAGCTTTCTGGTTTTTTGTTTTTGCTTTTTTGGTACCAGGGATTGAACCCAGGGGCTCTTAACCACTGAGCCACACCCCAGCACCCTGGTTGTTTAACCAGAATTTTTCATCAGCCCCAGGCAATGATGGAGCATGCTCCTTCCCAGCATCATTTCCTGTCCCCCAGAACTGGGGATGGCCCAGAAACTCATGCATGCCAGGCAAGCACTCCACCACCGAGCATCCCTGGCCCCCTCCCAGCATTTTGATCCTCGTAGCCCAGAAAGAAGAAGCCACTGGGCAGCTCATGCCCAGTTTTTCCTAATACCTCCTTCCCCTATGTGCAGGATGAAAGGGTGAAGAGCAGCCTGGGTTACATTAGTACACGACCCACCACACAGAAGGAGCAGGAGGAAGCATTTTCCTCTCCCAAAGTCCTTACTGTTTTGGGATTATAGAACACTTTAAGGCTGTCAATCAATTTGCTCCGCCTCCCGTTGGTGACCGCTGGGCCATGTGATCCAACCTATCTAATCAGTGAAGATCCCTCTGTTTCAGAAGTCAGGCATGATTTAAGGAAGCCAATCAGAAGGAGAGTTAAGTGGGGTGGGGGCAGTTAGGGAAGACTACTACCTTAAGAATACTAAACTGCAAAAGAAAGCAAGCTGGAGCTCTGCCTGCCAAGTGGAAAGAATCAGTCTGAAGAATGGAGCCCAACAAAGTAGAAAGGTGCCTTGAGGACATTATTGAACACTTGAATCTAGTCACAAATGAAATCTGGTGTCTTCGTTACAAGAGTCATTAAATTCACCTTTTCTTCTTTTTAATCCCCAGCTCAAACTAGTGCAAAGTAGGGGTCTGTTCTCTGCTGCGCATGCTCACACACAGAACTTGGCCTCCCTTTTCCAGGAGTGCTCAGACTGAGCATAAACCTCCCCTGGACCTTAAGAGCCTTCTGTTAGTGGTGTCCATTATGAGTCTGAAAAGTGGTCAAGAATTCTAGAAGATTCGAATAGATTTGGCTGCTGCATTTGTGGCAGCAGTACTTGCCTCCTCACATCCGCCCGCCTTCGGCTTGTCAATAATTTGAAAACCATGATGAAAATACAGGCTGGAGTGCTCGCTTCGGCAGCACAAAGGCTAAAATTGAAAATACAGGCTGGAGGGTGTGTAGCTGAAGAGAAAACAGATCACAAGGCTGCCTTCGAATGCAGGAAAGGCTAGAGAAAGTGTCTACCTTACCTGAGGATGGAGAGATTAAGTTCAACTCTCCTCTTTTTCTTTGTATGTAGCTGATGGGATTTGGAGGTGGGAAGAGGAGAAAGAGAATCCCACCCAAACCAAAGAGGATGTTAACCCGAATAGAAGCACTAGGAATTTAATGGAAGATGGTGTAGGAGAATCTGTGGGATAATGACAACTTTTTTTTTTTTGGTACCAGGGATTGAACCCTGGTGGCATTTAACCGCTGAGCCACATCCCCAGACCTTTATATATATATATTTTTTTTATTTTGAGACAATGTCACACTAACTTGCATAGGACCTTGTAAGTTGCCGAGGCAGGCTTTGAACTTGTGATCCTCCTGCCTCATTCAGCCTTCGGGGCTGCTGGGATTACAGGCATGCGCCACTCACACCAAGCCTAAATTTTATTAAGCATTTCCTTTAAACTAGATGTTGTGCTAAACATTTTACATGCATTACAGAAATTCTAGGTGGGGGTTACTATGGTTACAGCCATTTTACAGATGGTAAAACTAACACTGAGATGGATTAGGAACTTACCAAAGGATCCTCCAGTCAGAGCTGGGATCCGACACCAGACCCATCTGAACTCTGAACTTCCTAACCACTGTCCTTCCTCTCCACCTTAAGATGGCTTTGACTCTGGGGTTGTGGCTCAGTGGTGAGGCCCTGAGTTCGATCCTCAGCACCACATAAAAATAAACAAATAAATACAGTAAAGGTTCACTGACAACTAAAAAAAAATTAAAAAAAAAAAAAAAAGATGGCTTTGACTCTAGCTCTGTCACTTGCTAATTGGGTGACCTTGAGCAAGTCATCCTCTCAGCCTGTTGCCTCAAGTGGAAAATACAGGGATTATACTAAATCACTTTCCCCCCGCTCGCTCCCTTTCAACTCTAACTTAATTCCAAAAGTTTAAAGTTCTCTGATGACCCAACAGGATTGTATTGCTGAGGTTTTTTGTTTGTTTGTTTGTTTTCCCCCTCAAGACCCTATACATTGATTTTCCCATGGATTTAGGATAACAAACCTCCTTGGGGTTATGTATTTTTTCAAAACGTTTTCAAAAGCAGAGGAATTGGAAAGCCTTCTTCCTTGCTGAGTGAATCAGCATCCCGTGAGCACAGGTGACAAGTTCTGACCTGTCCCTTCACTGTCTGATAAGCCCAAAGGTCACGGCTCTGAACTTGAACCCGCTTTCACTTCTTCCTGCCTTTTGGGTTTTCTGATAAGGTGCTCTAAGTCAGCTGTGACACTGTTTTTCTCTCCCTGTGTACACAGTCCCCAGGGCATACACTCTGCCTGCAAAGTCCCCAGCTGCTTCCAGCTCTCCCTCTGCCCACAGCCCTTTATTGCTACATTCCAACAAATTAGCCATGTGACAGAAGATTATTTTTAACTTCAATAGAGCAGCTCCCTCTCTTAATATATCATGCTTGGCCCACATTCCCTCGGTGAAAAGGGCAATAGCGGCTACTTCTGAGAACTTTTAATTACTTCAATTGTTTGCAAAACTCTCTTAGAAGCTTGGGAAAAAAAAGCTATTTCTTTCTCCTTCCAGTCCTCCTTTCTGGTTTTCTTGCTGGTTATTCTTTGGAAGTTGTTGAATTCAACCTTGGGATTTACCAGGGCTCCCTAAATCCCTCTCACTCCCTGCCAGGCTGCTGCCCATTTTCCACAGAGGGGTTTTTTAAAGTTCAAATCCAACTGGGAGAGAGAAGGGAGGGCAGGTGGCAGAGTGACAGAGACCCCCACTTCAGTCCCACAGGAACCCCAGCAGATAGCAGGGTGGGGGGTGACTGGAGGCATCAGAAGCCACTGAGCGCTGCATAGTTCCTGAGTCCCAGGACAATCCAAGATATCCCCAGTGGTTGAACTTGATACTGAAGCTAACTGAGCCTTCTACCTTTCAAGTCATCCACACAGAACATGAGCATCTCAGTTGCTACTTCATGGACCAAGGCCCTTTTCCTGAATTTTCTAAACTCCAGATATTTCTCAAATCTCAAGAGGCCAAGTAAGCAGCATGACTAAACATGATTGGGATTATATCACCCACCTCACCCAGAAGCTAGAGACAGAGTTGCATTCTAGTCCCCAGAACTGAGAAATATGCAGTTTCTGATGCCTGGGTTTTGCAAAGTCATTCGTACAGGTTATAATAGTATATGTACCATTCCAGCCATTTCTCTAGTATATATTTTGACACAAAGTGAATTATAAAAAGATTCCGGAGCTGGATTTGGTGGTGCACGCCTGTAATCCCAGTGGCTCGGGAGGCTAAGGCAGGAGGATCACAAATTCGAAGTCAGCTTTGGTAATTTATTGAAACCCTGTCTCAAAATTAAAAAATAAAAATAAAAAGGGCCAGGGATGTAGTTCAGTGGTAGAGTGTCCCTGGGCTCAATCCCTAGTACCATGGGGTTGAGGGTGGGGAAATTATAAAAAGTTTGTGAGCGTGTGAGTTGTGTGTGTGTGTGTGTGCGTGAATGGGTGTTAATTGTGTGTTGGTGAAAGGTAGAAAAGCATGTTCCAAGCAGTGGAACAGCACAGGAAAAGCTATTGGGTAAGAAAAAGCACAGTGTTTGGGGACCTGAAGAAAGGCCATTCCAACTGCAATTTACAGGCAGCAACACAATTCAGTTAGGATCACACAACCAGTTTTTTCGTTTTTTAAATGAGGTATATTTACATAAAATGTCGACATTTTAGAGTTCAGACCAATGAGTTTTGACAAGTACAGACACATAAGCACCACCCAAATCCAGACTGAACTTTCCCATACCTCGGAAGGTTGCCCAGTACCCTTTTCGGGTCAATGCTGTCCTGCTTCAGGCAACCTCCGTTCTGATTTGTATCACCTAGATGCATCTTGCCTGTTCTTGACTTGTCAACATATAAATAGCAGAGTGCTTTCTATTGTGTCTAGCTTCTTTCTTCCTACATTATGTCTTTGAGATTCAACTCTGTTGTTCTACCAGTTTCAACCTATGTAGAGTTTTCTGTTAAGATTAGCAGGGCCGGGCGTGGTGGTCCACGCCTGTAATCCAAGCAACTCGGGAGGCTGAGTCAGGAGGATCGTGAGTTCAAAGCCAGCCTCAGCAACTTACTGAGGCCCTAAACAACTCAGTGAGACCCTGTCTCTAAATAAAATACAAAATAGGGCTGGGGATGTGGCTCAGTGAGCGAGTGTCCCTGAGTTCAATCCCTGGTTTCAAAAAAAAAAAAAAAAAAAAAAGATTAGCAGGAGCCAGGCATAGTGGCACAGGCCCGTAATCCCAGGAGGCTGAGGCAGGAGGATTGCAAGTTCAAAGTCAGCCTCAGCAATTTAGTCAGGCCCTAAGCAACTTAGTGAGACCCTGTTTCACCATAAAAAATAGAAAAGGGCTGAGGATGTGGCTCAGTGGTTAAGTGCCTCTGGATTCAGTTTTCAGCACACACACACACAAAAGATTAGCAGGAATAAGTGAAGTAGTAAGTTCAGGCCAAACCAGAACAATTTCATTAATGATAGATTTCCCCAGAGTAGGCTAAAGTCAGCTACCACAAATCTTGATAATACTCTTTAGACATGACAAGGTGCTTTTCATTAAAAGAAGTTGGCTACTGCACTTTACTGGTTGACTTATATTCTGCATTGAGAAGTTTATCTTGCAAATAGATATATTCACATGTGTGACCTGATGTTTTTCAAGGATGTGAATGCATTATTTGTGAGAGCCAAAGATTAGAAACAAATTAATATCTATCATAAGGATCTGATTAGATAAATCACAGTGAATCCAATAGAACACTCGAGTCATGAAAAAAATGAGAAGGTTCCTTGTGTTTTGAAATCATGATCAGAGTGAAAAAAGGAAGATGCAGAATTGTGTATTTTCATCTAATTACTCAACAAAATATTTATTGAGCAACCGCTATGTGCCAGGCACCATTCTATGTGCTGAGGATACATCATACAAAATAAAATTTCTTTCCTCATGGAGACTCCATTCTAGTGGCAGGGGTGAGAGAAAAAAATTAAATATGACATTATACAATGTATAAATGTATCAAAACATTATATGGTACCCCATTAAGAATATAATTTTTGTTTTTATGTATCTGTTAAATTAAAAAAAAATTTTTATCATTGGTATTTTGTTGTTGTTTTGTGTTTATGATGCTAGAGATTGAATGGGGCCTTGCACGTACTAGGCAAGTGCTCTCCCACTGAGCCACATTCCCAGCCCCTAAATTTCTTTTTTTTTTTTTTTTTTTTTTTGGGGTTGGACCCAGGGGGACTCGGCCACTGAGTCACATCCTCAGCCCTATTTTGTATTTTTTATTTAGAGACAGGGTCTCACTGAGTTGCTTAGGGCCTTGCTAAGTTGCTGAGGCTGGCTTTGAACTCGTGATCCTCCTGCCTCAGCCTCCCGAGTCGCTTGGATTACAGGCGTGCGCCACCACGCCCGGCTACCCCTAAATTTCTTAAAACTTTTCAATGAAAAATACATTTGTATAGTGTGCTATCATTAATGTAAAACAAAAGAATAAAAGAGAGAAGAAAACATAAATTTGTTTTTTAAGTATGCATAAAAAGTCTATTTTAGAGAAATATTGTAAGAACTAGTAGAACTGGGGAAGGAAACAGGAAGCTGGGCCCACAGCTAACACAAATCGCGCTTTCCGCTTTTTATATCTTCTGATTTTTTGAAACATGTGAATGCAACTCCAGAATTAGTGGACACAATTACATTTTTCTTTTTTTTTTTTAAGCTGGAAGAAGTAGTTGGCAGCATTTCCAAGCACCTGGACCTTGGTTATGGGAAACGCCCCACTGTTTTTGAATCAGGGCAGGAAGAAAGGGCCAGCTTCCAGCTGTCACTCACTGCAGTCATGAACCAAAGCCACAGCATCACTCCAGTAAGTAAAAGAAGCACCAAGAGGACAGAAGGAAATCAAATCAGTCTTAGGCACATATGTATCATGGGTATTTATAAAAGGCTTAGACAGCTCCTTCCTAGATTTGCATTCCTATCAGGACAGAATCATTTCAGGAAGCTTGAGTTCCTCTCTTCAAACTTCTTTGGACCATCCCATTCTGCTCTGAACTGCACGGAGCCAAGCTCATTTACAGGGAACATCTGTGTGGGGGGAAGAGGTGGCGATAAGGGCTGTAATAAAAAGATCACATGAAACGGAACTTGGACACCTCGTCTTTTTTCCCAGCTTCCTTTGCATTGTTCATTTGTTTGGTTACATAGGAAGGAAGGCCTGTGAAACTTTTATGACTGATAATTTGGATTGACTCATGTGATATGAGAGTGGTATGTAAACGAGAAGCCTGACTGAATTGTGCTTTCTCTGTCAATGCCTATGTCCCCGAGGAGCTGCATGATGCTTCCATGATATCTGTGTCTTTGTGGCCTATGGTCACCAAAATGGCCAGGGGGCGGGGAGGACCTTGGCTTTGAATAACAATTTTATATAATTATTCATTTTAATTCACAATAAATTACCCTCCTTAAAATCTTACCATTATGTTCTTATATTTTGATATCCAGGGTTTCCTGGAACCAATACCCCTGAGATACTGAAGAATGATGATATTTCTATTTATTCTATAAAATTTATAAAATGCCATATAAACTTCCTGAACTTCATTGTGTTCATCAAAAATAAAGGAAGAGAATTTTAACCTTGTTAATTATTGATAGGAATGACAATAAAAGTCATAACATACGGGGCACCTACTATATGCTGGACATGGTAGATGCTTTACAAACCTTATCTCTAATCCCACATAACCTTTCCCAGTAAAGACTAGCATTAGCATTTTACAGATGAAGGATTTCAGATTCAGAAATATTAAGTACCTTATCCAAGGACACCCAGGGAGGAATTTAAATTCAGATCTTTCCAGCTCTACAATCTGCATTCCTTTTTTTTTTGGTACTGGGGATTGAACCCAGGGGCACTCCACCACTGAGCCACATTCCCAGTCCTATTTTTTGTATTTTTTTATTTAGAGACAGGGTCTCACTGAGTTGCTTAGGGTCTCGCTAAGTTGCTGAGGCTGGCTTTGAACTCACGATCCTCCTGCCTCAGCCTTCCAAGTCGCTTGGATTACAGGCGTGCGCCACCGCGCCCGGCTAAAATCTGCATTTTTTGTGCTCCTAAGGCCTCTGTGGTGTGAGCCTGCATTACTATTCAACCTGGTTTTTTATTTCTGTTTCTGGAATGTTCAGCTTGCAAAATAATTTTTTCCCCTTTGGGCTGCCTGAGTCAGGAGCTATAAATGGAGACATCTCCTTACTACTTTTCCCCCTCTACTAACCCAGCCAGTTACCTGTCCATGCCAGTCTCCTTGAACACACTGGTCCCTGGGCAGGGCTTGGGTACTGAATGATTCCTGGCAAACAGAAGTTGAGTTCTTTGTTTCTGTAGAGGTATGACCAGCCTCAAGGAGATCACCCTTGAGTGCAGTTTGATCATACTGGTTTGTAAGAACCAATTATGAGGTGAGGTTGAGAGTATAGCTTAGTGGTAAAGTACATGTCCAGCATGCATAAATCCCTGGGTTCAATCACCAGCACCTGAAAAATGCATACATATGTGCACACATACACATACACATTAAAAAAAAAAAAAGTCAAACTGGACAGGGTGGCATACACCTGCAACTCTGGGAGGCTGAGACAGGAGGATGGCAAATTCAAGACCAGCCTTGGCATCTGAGCAAGGCCCTTAAGCAACTTAGTGAAACCCTGTTTCAAAACAGAAAATAAAAAAGGGCTGGAGATGTAGCTCAATGGTAAAACTTCCCTAGGTTAAATTCCCAGTACCACTCCCCCAAAAAGCCACTCTGAACTCATTTTATTCTTAAGAGAATTCAGTGAGGTCGGGACTATAATTATCCACAGTCGACAGATGAAGATATAGCAGTAGAGGCTGCAGCACACGGGATGGTGGTCTTAGTTAGAGCCTGCAGGGGAGAAGTACAAAGGTGCTGTGTGTCCTAGGAAGTTACTCAGTAAGTAGTCTTTTCAGATTGACTTCTTTCACTTAGCAATAAGCATGGAAAGTTTCTCCATGTTTTTTCACAATTTCTTTTTTTATTTTGAGGCAGAGTCTCGCTAGTTTCCTGGGGCTAGCCTTGAACTTGTGATCCTCCTGCCTCAGCCTCCTGGGTAGCTAGGATTACAGGCAGGTGCCACCACACCCAGCTATTTTCATGGTTTGATAGTTCATTTCTTTTAATACTGAATAATATTGCATTTTCTGAAGTGCCACAGTTTATGTATTTACTTATGAAGGACATCTTGGTTGTTTTGACAATTCTGAATAAAGCTGCTATAAATGTTCATGTGCTGACTTCTATGTGAAAATCAGTTTTCAACTCCTTTGGGTAAATATCCTAGTGATGATTGTCAAATCGTATAGTAAGAGTGTTTAGGTACTGGGGATTGAACCCGGGAGCTGTCTATCTCTGAGCAACACCCCCAGTCCTTTTTTAAATTGTATTTCAGACTGAGCCTCACTAAATTGTCCAGACTGGCCTTGAACTTGCAGCCCTCCTGCCTTAGTCTCCCGAGTCAATGGGATTAAAGGCATGTGCCCCCATGCCTGGCTCAAGTGTGTTTAGTTTTAATAAACAAACGGTAGCCAAGGGACTATACTGTTTTGTATTCCTATCAGCAAAGAATCAGAGTTCCAGTTGCTCCACAGCCTCACCAGCATTTAATGTTGTCAGTATTCAGGATTTAGGCCATTCTAACAAGTGTATGGTGATACGGTTTTTTAAATTTTCATTTCCCTAACAACACATAATGCAGAACATTTTCTCCATATATTTAATTGCCATCTGCACATCTTCTTTGTCAAGGTGTCTGTTCAGGTCTTTTCTCCATTTTGTTGTAAGCTGCTTATTGTTGAGCATTGAGTTATTTACATATTTTGGATAAAAGTTCTTTATCAGATATGTGTTTTGCATATACTTCTTCCCAGTTCATGGCTTATCTTCTTGTTCTCTTGACAGTGTCTTTCACAGAGTCTAACTCTTTATTATTATTATTATTGGCACCAAGGATTGAATCCGGGGATGCTTAGTCACTGAGCAACATTCCCAACCCTTTTTATTTTTTACTTTGAGACAGGGTCTTACTAAGTTGCTCAGGGTCTTGCTAAGTTGCTGAGGCTGGCTTTAAATTTGCAATCCTCCTGCCTCAGCCTCCTGAGCTTCTGGGATTACAGGCGTGCACTACCACGCCCAGCTCCTAAATCTTTAATTTTAATTAAGCACAGATTACAGATGCTTCTCAACTTACCATGGACTTATATCCTAAATAACCCATCATAAGTTGAAAACTTCAAAACTGCTAAGCTGCCATATAGCTATTGGCTCCAGAATCACATCACCTCTGCCTGATCAGCACCAGTAAAATGGATGCTTCAAACTCTGACTCTCCCACCACGTAACTCATAGTTCTAAAGTCTCAACTAAATCACGAACAGAACCATAGCTCCAAGAGTGTTTGAAAAATGTAGTATTTAGTTTTCCAGTTTCTGTAGTTCAAGGAGCAAGACAGAAATGGGATTAGAAAGGGTTTGGGGGCTGGAGATATAGCTCAGTTGGTAGAGTGCTTGCCTTGCATGCACAAGGCCCTGGGTTCAAGCCCCAGCACTGCCAAAAAAAAAAAATAAATAAAAAATAAAAAAAAAGGTTTTGAGCAAGTCTAAAGCAACTGCCACACTTGCCAGGTGCCAAGTCCTGTGAACATGCCTGATCTCATTGATCTCATTTCATTCTTATAAGAATTCAGTGAGGAAGGGACTAAAATTATCCCCAACTGACAGATGAGGACACAATAGTAAATGTTGGGCTGCCTAGAGAAGTTGGGGTGGAAGACAACAGCCCACGAAAGTGAAGCATCAGTTCCAAGGTGACAAAGGACAGCCAGAATGAATCTGAGAACTCGCGAGTATTGGTGCCAGAGAGATTTCAGATGCCCTGCCTCTACTCCATAAAGCCATGCTGCCCCTAGTGGGAAGAGGCAGAACTCAATCCAAAGGCCCCTGGACACCCCTGGTGGCATTCCCACAACCCCACTCCATCTGAGGTACAGAACACCAGGCAAAAGTAAAAAACTCAGCAGGGAAGGTTTGCAGGAGAGGAGTTTGCCGAAGGCTTTAGAGGAGAGGCAAAGCATTAGCTCGTGTATGCCTGGGAGGCGGCAGAGGGTTTCAGATGAAAGAATTCACACACCCTCCTGCCAAGACCCAGGCTGAGCTGGGCAGCCACTGTAGCATTTCAAAGCAATGTCCTTGACTAAGGATGAAAGAGGTGAGTCAGTGTTTGGGAAAAAACAATAAACAAACTGGTGAGGAAGGGAATTGGTTTCAGAATAAGATCATGTGAAAACCCTTGTGATTAATTTTTTGAAAATGTTAGTGCGGTATGTAATGAAATTCAGTTTGGAGAAGCATGACTGTCCCAGGCAGTAGGCCCTGGAAATTGTCTAACACATGATCCAGGGGATTCTCGTACCTGCCTTGATTTCTCATCCTGAGGTCCATTCCTGGTCTCAGTTCTCCTTCCCTGGGACCTAATCCAAGACTCTGGAATGTGGGAGTTGGACCCCCTTAGAGCATCATTCTTTCCTGGAGACATTACAGTAGAATCAAAAGATAAACCAGGTATGATGGGGCACATCTGTAATCCCAGGGGTTCCAGAGGCTGAGGTGGAGGATTGCAAGTTCAAAGCCAGCTTCAGCAACTTAGGCCCTGTTCAACTTAGTAAGGTTCTATTTAAATTAAAAAAAAAAAAATAGATGTATATATATATAGATGTATATGTATATATATT
Source organism: Glaucomys volans (assembly GCA_020662805.1). Lineage (NCBI taxonomy): Eukaryota > Metazoa > Chordata > Mammalia > Rodentia > Sciuridae > Glaucomys > Glaucomys volans. The sequence goes on from JAJEJO010002128.1 coordinate 306,106, forward strand.
TAAAATAAAATGTATATATATACATATATGTGTTTAGATGTTGATAGACCTTTATTTATTTATTTCATGTGGTGCCGAGTATCGAACCCAGTGCCTCACACATGCCAGGCAAGTGCTCTACCACTGAGTCACAACTCCAGCCCATATATATATATATTTATATATGTATAAAAACAAGCTGGGGGTATGGCTCAGTGGTTAAGCACCCCTGAGTTTAATTCCCACTACCAAACAAAATATAACTTTGCCTGAGAGGAAATAAATCTTAAGGAAATGTGTCTTTTGGTGATGGGAGATTCAGAATAATTTGAGAAAGGGGTGCCCACATTCCAGAAATGTGGTTGTATGAATGATTGTTATTTTGTCTTAGGTTTGTTAAACAATATTATTAACTTTTTTTTTTTTTTTTTTGGAACCGGGGATTGAACTCAGGGGCACTTGACCTCTGAGTCACATCCCCATCCCTATTTCGCATTTTTTTATTTAGAGACAGGGTCTCACTGAGTTGCTTAGGGCCTCACTAAGTTGCTGAGGCTGGCTTTGAACTCGAGATCCTCCTGCCTCAGCCTCCCGAGTCGCTGGGATTACAGGCGTGCGCCACCGCGCCGGCTTAACTAACTTTTTGTTTTGTTCTGTTCTGGATACTGGAGCTTGAACCCAGGGGCACTTTACCACTGAGTTACATCCCTAGTTCTTTTTATTTTGAGACAGGGTCTTGCTACGTTACTGAAGCTGGTCTCAAGGTTGAGAACCGGTTGCCTCAGTTTCCCAAGTTCTTGGAATTACAGGCAGGCACCACTGCACCTGGCTAGTAATTACCTTTAATAGAAATTATTAGTATTCCAATTTTACAGAGGAGGAAACCGGGACTTAAAGGTCCTATAGCTAAGAACTGGGGACTCTCTGGTCCAGGGATTTAACCTTCCAGCAGTGCCGCCCTGTCTATTCACCCTTATCTGTTTCTTTATTATTTTTCATGTTATCATGTTATATTTATTTATTTATTTAATTTTATTTTTATTTTTTGCAGTACTGGGGATTAGAACCCAGGGCCTGGTGCTTGCAAGGCAAGCACTCTACCAACTGAGCTATATCCCCAGCCCCTACTTATTTTTTTTATTGGCTCCTCACTCCTTAAAAAAATGTAATTTTTTAATAGGGATTGGACCACTGAGCCACACCCCCAGTCCTTTTTTATTATTACTTTATAATTTGTTGTTGTTGTTGTTGTTGCGGTGTTGGGGATTGACCTCAGCCTTGTGCTTGCAGGGCAAGCACTCTACCAATTGAGCTGTATTCCCCAGCCTTACTTTTTAAATTTTGAGACAATGTTTCACTAATTTGTTCAGAGCCTCACTAAATTGCTTAGGCTGGTTCAGAATTTGAGATCTTCCTGCCTCAGCCTCAAAAACTATCTTAAGCACACATGCATGATCCAGTATAATTCATCTTTTGATACTTTCACTCCCAGCACCTGACAGGGTCCAGCAAATGTTCAATATATGTGAGCTAGATGCAAATTTGTGACACAATAGCCATTTTACTTTATATATGTACAATCTCCTCACAGTAGATATTCACAGCTTTGGGAAAACAAGAAGATGAAATGAGTCGGCTCCTCCCACGTTGTACCATGGTCATGTGTAAGGGTCTTGGAGCCAGATACAGTTTTGAATCCTGCCTCAGCCACTTATTAGCGGTACAACCTTGGACAAATATTAAAACAATAGTTTTACAAATTTAAAGGGTATCTGTGGAAAGAGCACTGCTATTGGAACATGAGGAAAAGCTGGAAAAGTTTATAATTGAGATGCTTAAGAGCTATATACACTGAATGTTTTCTGAAGGTAGAAGAAGGGTGAGATTTGCAGAGACCAGTTTCTTGCTAGAGTAGCCAGATCCCTCCTACCCTCCCTGGCCCTCCTGTTGAGCAGTAAGAAGAGATACTTGTGGTTAAAAGTTAACTTGTGTTTATTTCTCTACAACTGCCTGCTGTTTAACTTGGCCAGCCTGGTGAAGATTCTTTCGTAAGCCTGTGTGTAATTTCTGAACACCAGATCTACGACCTTTATACACATGCTAAACATTTATAGAGTGGGAGAGTTCTTTTTCTCCATCAGTGAGTTGAATAAATACCAACACACACCCCTTCCCCCCGCCCCCCAAAAAAGTATTCTTTGATCTACACTAAAGATAAACTGGTAATAATTCATTCTGATCTGCTAAGGGTTGTAAAGCAGATTCTTTGATAAAGCCAATTAATTTCAGAGGGCACTGGGGCTTGTTTCTTCCTGATGCTGACTTTGATTTGTAAAGCCTTAGTATTTCAGAGATGGAAAGAGAACTTTTAAGATTATTTTATCAAACCCTCTGAATTTATCAGATTACAAAACTGAGCTTCAAGCTGGATGTAGTGGCAAAGCCTGTAATTCCCCCAAATAGGGAGGCTGAGGCAGAGGGATCGCCAAGTTGAGGCCAGCGTGGGCAACTTAGCCAGACCTTATTCCAAAATAGAAAATAAAAAGGGCTGTGATGCAGCTCAGTGGTAGAGTGGCCCTGGGTTCAATTCCCAGTTAACACACGCGCAGCATAGAGGAAAAGGCAATTTAGACTCACGGAGAGAATGTTAGTAGAAGAGTCATACAGAAAATGTTTTGTTACAATTCCGACAGCATTTAAAGTTTTCTGTAGTTATTGCTTTTGGTTCCTTTGTGATCCGATGATCCAAGGACGACAGTATTTTCGGCCTTGAACTGGAAACCTGTGGACACTAATCCTCAGCTTTGCATTGACGTCAGAAATATTTGAGAATCACTGCTGCCCCCTGCTGGAAATATAAAACCTCACAGTCTCAAGGTTATATGGAAAATTTAATAGTTTAAAAATTAGAAAAACAATCATTCTTTAGGTTAAAATTTTAAACAGCATGAAAGGGCATAAAGAGAAAAGCAAAATCTTCCTGCCATCAATTCCATTTTCCAGTTCTAGTTGTCACTAATTATTTTTTGAATATCCACAATTTTTCTATTAATGTATAAGTTTATATATGTGTATGACTCATTTTTTGTGTGTATAACTTTTATATACAAATAAGACAATACTGCACATAGTTTGTAACTTTTTGTTTTTTAATTTAATTTAACACATACAAAAGCTTCCAAAGTTTAAAAGTCTGAACATCTTTTCAAAGCAGTATATATTGACAAATCTTACTCCTCTTGATAAAGGCATAATATTGCTTGTGTTATTATAAATGGTTCATTCCATCATCATTTGATGGGATTAAAAAGTAAATCTTGAAGGGCTGGGGATATAGCTCAGTTGGTAGAGTGCTTGCCTTGCAAGCACAAGGCCATGGGTTCAATCTCCAGCACCGCAAAAAAAAAAAAAAAAAAAGAAAAAAAAGTAAATCTCGGGCTGGAGATATAGCTCAGTTGGTAGAGTGATTGCCTTGCAAGCAAAAGGCCCTTGGTTCAATCCCCAGCACCGAAGGAAAAAAAAAAAAAAAAAAAAGTCAATCTCTATAAGAGTAGGAATTTTATTATTTGATTGTTTCTGCTGTCTCTGGTAATTGGAATAGCGTGCAATAGAATGTGTCTAACGAACGACACATTTTTCTAGTTTCAAATATTTCTGCTCAAAATTGCTTCCCTAGCTGAGTGCAGTGGTGAATACCTATAATCCCAGTCACTCAAAAGACTGATGAAGGAAGATTGCAAGTTCAAAGCCAGCATCAGCAACTTAGTAAGGCCCTGAGCAACTTAACAAGACCCTGTCTCAAAAGAAAAAATAAAAAGGGCTGGGGATATGGCTCAGTGGTTAAGCATCCCTGAGTTCAATCCCTGGTACCAAATAAACAAATGAACAAAAATGCTTTCCTAAATATCCGTACAGCTATATTTTTGGTATAGGATAAGGTCAGTATAAAGTATAGGTTAAAAAATCTTGTGAAGGCTGGGGTTGTAGCTCAATGGTAGAGCACTTGCCTAGCATGCATGAAGCACTGGGTTTGATTCTCAGCACCACATATAGATAAATACAATAAGGGTCTATTGACAACTAAATTAAAAAAAATCATGTGAATATTGGATTTTGATAGATATTGCCAAATTGGCACTTTTAATGACAAATGAATCGAGATATTTAGTAATTCTATCATTCTCAAACCTGATGGGGCATCACAACCAGAATCTGCTGGGCGCAGTGGAACCCACCTGAAATCCCAGCCACTGGGAACTCTGAGGCAGGAGGATCCCAAGTTCAAGGTGAGCATGGGGAATTTAATGAGACCTTGTCTCAAAATAAAAGGGCTGGGGATATTATAGCTCAATTGTAGAATGCCCCTTGGGTTCAGTCCCCAGTACCCCCCTAAATAGAAAAAAATATACATATATAGTTCCTTTCTGAATGCCTCCCTCTTCATTCTAGTTCAGCAGGTGGAAAAGGAGCCAGGACTCTGTATATTGAACAGCTCCGCCAACAATTCTGATCCACATTCAGGATTGGGAACAGTCACATAATCTACTCATTTCTTGGGACGCAGCAGCTCCTGTATCCTACTCCTAAGGTAGTGCTTCATTTGTCATCCACCAGATGCTTATCAATGCCCATCAAGTGTCTACTGAGTGCAAGTCCCTATGCTCTTCCCACGAGACAAGATTATCCTGAGGGGTGTGGTGTGGATTTCGCCACTTTCAGGGGGTGGTGCTGGGGCAATGGGTGAGTTTGTTGGTGTATGGGTTGGCTGCTGGCTGGGCTTGGGAAGGGAGCCATGTGTGGGTGAAACTCAGGAATCCTGCAGCACCACAGTGGCAGAAATTGTAAAAAGGCCCAACCCTGCCCTCGGTGACACATCCTGTCCCCAAATGTGGAGCCAGCACCACTATTTGGTCTTCTTCAGCACCTGACGCAAGGGGTCCCTGCATGCTCCTGTGGGGGAAAGGCATAGACCTTTCCCTGCGGGCCCTTCTAAATCAGATAAAATAGAATGCAGATGAAATCCAGGTGGGAAACGTGCCAGAGACAGTAGACAGACTGCAGCCATAAAAAGAGATGACAGATTTCACCGTCACTCACGACCCACCCAAATGTCACGTCCTCTGGGCTCTTTCCCTGGCAGTTCCTGCTCCCTTGGAGGTAGGTGTTGCTTCCATGTACTCCAAGGCACTTGAAATATAACCACAAAAGGATAAAAAAATACTCCTCTTGCTCCCTGAGGCTTCCCATGTCAGGACTTAGAGCTGCTTTGCTGTGTGATCCCATTGATTCTCCCAACAATGCTGGGCACTCGGAGAAGTGAAAGTGACTAGACCCACAATTTGTTTAGTAGTGTGGTCTTTGCATTCTTTTTTTTAAAAACCTGCCTACCCCATCAAATAATTTAGAAAAATTAGGTATCTTTAGTAACAGGTGCACAAGCATATGGCTATTTAATATACAAAGAAGGCAGCACTGCAGAGAACACGATAGGAGATATTAAAAAATTTATTTTAGTAGTTGTATATGGACAGCATGCTTTTACTTTATTTTTTTATATTTATGCGGTGCTAAGGATCGAACCCAATGCTTCAGACATGCTAGACAAGCGCTCTGCCACTGAGCCACAGCCCCAGCCCTGAAAGGATTTTTTTTTTTTTTTTTTTTTTTTGGTAGTGGGGATTGAACCCAGGGGCACTCCACCACTGAGCCACATGCCCAGCCCTATTTTGTATTTTATTTAGAGACAGGGTCTCACTGAGTTGCTTAGGGCCTTGCTAAGTTGCTGAGACTGGCTTTGAACTCGCGATCCTAAAGGAGATATTTTTAATAAATGGTTCTGAGATAGCTGGACATCCTAGATGGGGAAAAAAATGAAACTGGACCCTACTTCATACTATTCTCAAACATCAAATTTACTGCCTTGCAAGCATAAGGTCCTGAGTTCAATCCCCAGCACCGCAAAAAAAAAAAAAAAAAAAAAAAAAAAGAATCAAATTTAGCTGGATGAAAGATTTTTGTGGAAGGCAAAAATCTACACTTTTTTTTTGGTACTAGGAATATAACCCAGGGGGCTTTACCACTGAGCTACATCTTCTGCCCTTTTTTTTTTTTTATTATTTTGAAACCAGGTCTCTCTAAGTTACTAAGGGTCTCAGGTAAGTGGCAAGGCTGGCCTTGGACTTGCAATCTTCCTGTTGTTATCATCAGGGCATCTAGTTGGGATCAGATCCTTGGTGTCCTGAATGAAGAATTGAGCAAGACACATAAGAGTAACAGGCAGAGTACAGATTTTTGAAGGTGAAGGTGGAAGTGGCACTCAGTAAGGTGGAACAGAGTGGACTCAGCAGGAGAGGCTCAAGCCCTGATGTCTGGAAATGAGTGTCTTTTTTAATAATAGTTTTATTACAATATTCACATGCTATACAGTTCACCCATTAAAAGTGTACAGTTCGGTGGTTTTTATGTATCTAGTTATGCATACATTATCACCACTATCTATTTCATCACCCCAAAAATTGTACCCAGGAACAAGCACTCTGCATTCCTTACCAAACTCCTAGCTCCTCAGCAAGTACAATCTGCTTTCTGTCTCTATGGATTTGCCTATTCTGGACATTTGATATATACAGAATCATATAATATGTAGTTTTTGTGGTCCTTTATGATTGGATTCTTTGTCATGTTTTCAAAGATTCATCCATGTTGTTTGTGTAGCAGTACTTTTAATTACTGAATATTTCATATGTGGCTTTAATACATTCTGTGCATTCATCAGTTGATAGACATTTGGATTGTTTCTACCTTTTGATTATCATGAATAATGGTGCTGTAAGCATTTGGGTATAAATTTTTATGTGGACATGTGTTTTCAGTAACCTTGGATGTATGCCTAGCAGTGGATTTTCTGGTACATACCATTACTTCATGTTTTAACCATTTTTTTTTTTTTTTTGTTACTGGCGATTGAACCCAGGGGCACTCCACCACTGAGCCACATCCCCAGCCCTATTTTGTATTTTATTTAGAGACAGGGTCTCACTGAGTTGCTTAGGGCCTCGCTAAGTTGCTGAGGCTGGCTTTGAACTCTTGATCCTCCTGCCTCAGCCTCCCAAGTGCTGGGATTACAGGCATGCGCCACCGTGCCCAGCAAGAACGGATAATTAAATTGTGGATTTTCATACTCAACTATCAAAAGGAACAACGGGGATGAATCTCTAAGAGGCTATTAGGCGAAAGGAACTAGGACAGAGCACCTCGTGTATGGTTCTATTTATCTGAAGTTCAAGAACAGATAAAACTAATCTAATCTTTCGTCCTTGTATTTTGTTAATATCAAACAAGTCTGGATTTAAAATCTGATCCAGACTGGGAATGCAGCTGAGCAGTAGAGTATGTGCTTAGTAGCTGGAGGCCTTGGGTTCAATTCCCAGCACCAAACAATTAAAAAAAAAAAGTTGAAGTCTGATTCAGACATGGACTTGTTATATCCTAGGCAAGTCACCTAACCTACAGAAGCCTCAGTTTATTCATCTGTAAAACTGACATAATAATGAATAAGAATAGGTAATCAATGGT
>JAJEJO010002128.1:318542-330717 GCA_020662805.1 Glaucomys volans
GATTGAACTCAGGGGCACTCGGCCACTGAGCCACATCCCCAGCCCTACTTTGTATTTTATTTAGAGACAGGGTCTCACTGAGTTCCTTAGGGCCTCGCTAAGTTGCTGAGGCTGGCTTTGAACTCGTGATCCTCCTGCCTCAGCCTCCCAAGTGCTGGGATTACAGGCGTGCTGCGTCCAGCTGGAAGTTTTTCAATATGCATCTAAAACCTATTCATTAACCTCCTTGGAACATTATACAATGTATCCATGTATCAAAGCATGACATGGTGCTTCATTAAAAATATGTGCAATTTTTATGTTTTTATGTATCAGTTTAAAAAAATTTGTAAAGCCTTACTCATGTTCCTAGTCAGTTCAATTCAACTTCAAGAAATGTGTCATAGAGAATGAAAAATGGTGGACTGAGACAGACATCATTACCCTATGTACATGTATGATTACACGAATGGTATGAATCTACATTGTGCACAACTACAGAAACGAAAAGTGGTAGCCCATTTGTGTACAATGAATGAAAATGCAGTCTGTAAAAATAAAAAATAATTTAAAAAAATAAAAAGATTAAAAAAAAAGAAATGTGTTAGAGGGGCTGGGGTTGTAGCTCAGTGGTAGAGCACTTGCCTGGCATGTGTGAGGTGTGAGGCACTGGATTTGAATCTTAGCACCACATATACATAAGTAAATAAAATAAAGGAAAAAAAAAAAAGAAATGTATTAGATGCCAGGTGCAGTGGCACCTGCCTGTAATCTCAGCAGCTGAGCTGAGGCAGGAGGATCTTGGGTTCAAGATCAGCCTTAGGAAGGCTCTAAACAACTCAGGGAGATCTGTCTTTAAATGAAATACAGGGCCGGGGATATAGCTCAGTGGGTAGAGTGCTTGCCTCACAAGCACAAGGCCCTGGGTTCAATCCCCAGTACCACAATCAATCAATCAAATGCAAAAAAAGGGCTGGAGATGTGGCTCAGTGGTTAAGTGCTCCTGAGCCCAATCCCAGTACCCCCCCCCAAAAAAAAAAAGCTAGTGTTAGACCCTGGACTAGGTGTGTTCACTGTGCAGAGTCCCTGCCCCAAGGAGATAACTGATGATATTTCAAGAAATGAAAGATAAGGTCCTATGGAAGGAGCAGCAAGGTGGATTTAACCTAATCTAGAAAGTAGGAAAAGGTGAAATGTCTTATAGATACAATCAGAAGGACAAGAATAACTTAGGCCAGAACAGAGAAGACAAAGCTCCAGGCCAATTAAATAGAAGGTGAAAAGGAACTCGTAGAAGTCATGAGCAAGCGTGTATGACTGTGCGCACACACACCATGAGCACAAACGGAGGCTGGCAAACAGACAATTCCTTCATTCTTCAAAAGTCATGTCAAGGACTCCTTTTTCCAAAGGGCAGTGAGTGACTTGTCCTGGTCTGTGTTCCACTATGCCATTGTGTTATGTTTCTCCTTCTCCTTCTTTGGACTAGGGATTGAACCCAGGGGGGCTTTACCACTGAACCAAATCCACAGCCCTTTTTATTTAAAAAAATTTTAATGACTTATGTATTTATTTATTTATTTATTTATTGGTGCTGGGGATTGAACCCAGAGCCTTGTGCTCGCAAGGCAAGCACTCTACCAACTGAGCTATATCCCCAGCCCCTATTTATTTATTTTTATGTGGTGCTGAGGATTGAACCCAGTTCCTCACATGTGTTAGGCAAGCGCTCTACCACTGAGCCACAACCCCAGCCCCCTTTTTATTTTTTTGTTTTTGTTTTTTTGTTTTTGTGGTGCTGGGGATTGAACCCAGGGCCTTGTGCTTGCGAGGCAAGCACTCTACCAACTGAGCTATATCCCCAGCCCCTTTATTTTTAAATTTAATTTCACCAAGTGTTAAGTCTCTGAGGGCCTTGCTCTATTGCTGATGCTGGCCTGGAACTTGCTATCCTCCTGCCTCAGCCTCCCAAATCAGTAGGATTACAAACGTGTGCTACCATGCCAGGACCAAACTACACAGCTTCAAAATGACTCCAAACACTTGGATAGTTCAGATGTGAATAATAGGTTTTGCTGTGATTTGAAAGTGGGGTGGGTGCATTCTCCTGTACACTCCAGATATGTGTTCTTATCAGATCCCACATGTGACATTGGAATGAGTTCCCTGTCCCCTTGGTAATATGACCTTATACTGAATCAGACCGCACACGTGAATTGCCAGCCTCAGCTTCCTTGTTATGGGCTTCATTGTGTCAATCAGATTTCTTTTACTGTAACAAATACCTGAGATAATCAACTTATAAAGAGAAAAAAAACGAAGCTCACAGCTTTTTTGGCTCACAGCTTTGGAGGTTTCTGTCGTTGATCAATGGGTGTCCTTGCTTTGGGGCCTGTGGAGAAGTAATGCATCATGGCAAAAGCATGTCATCAGAGTGGAGTCGGTTACCTCACAGATGAAATGGGAAAGACAGAGAAGAGGGAGGGGAGTCCACCTCCCCAATGACCCACCAGGTTCTGCCTCTTAAATATCTCACCACTTCCAATGGTAGCAGGGGCTGAGAACTGTGCCTTCAACACGTGGGCCTTTGGGGGACATTCCAGATCAAATATAGCACACACAGAACTAGAGTTTGACAGACACTTTAAGAATTTACACTGTGTCAGGCCAGTCTGTTGGCTACACCCTAAGGACCAAGAGCTCCTCCCACAACACCACACCTCCTGTTAGCCTCGAGCTAATCTCCAGAGTTGGCTCACCAACGGGCACCACTCTCTGTCCTTGAGGGGTCTTGTGTGGCAGAGGCTGTCTGTGGTGTCGAATGCCATCTCTTGAGAAACTGCTTCTATAAAGATGCCAGCTGGGTGTGGTGGCGCACACCTGTAATCCCAGCGACTTGGGAGGCTGAGGCAGGAGGACCGCGAGTTCAAAGCCAGCCCCAGCAACTTAGCAAGGCCCTAAGCAACTCAGTGAGACCCTGTCTCTAAATAAAATACAAAATAGGGCTGGGGATGTGGCTCAGTGGCCCAGTGCCCCTGAGTTCAATCCCTGGTTCCAAAAAAACATAAAAAAAAATTTAAAAAAATAAAGATGCCCTTTGAATTTTAAGTAGACTTTACTTTCCACAGAGGCCTTCTTCCATCCTAAATTGAGCAACTACACTAATAATTTTGGGATGCACCTGGGATGTAGCTCAATGGTATAACACTGTGTTTAGCATGTAGGGGGAGGAGGCAGGGGGCTGGGTTGATCCCCAACACACAAAAAATTAGAACTTACTATCAGGTTAAGGTATCTTGTCTATCCAATGCATTCCTTGTGAGAAGGACCTACCTTTCTTTCCTTCCTTCCTTCCTTCCCTCTCTCCCTCCCTCCCTCCTTCCCTTCCCTTCCTTCTGCTCTTTCCTTTCTTTCTTTAGTTCTCTTTCTCTTCCTCCCTCTCTCTCTCCCCCTTTTCTTCCTCCCTCCCTTCCTTCCTTCCATACTGGGGACTAAACCCAGGGCAGTTCTACCACTGAGCCATATCCCTACCCTTTTAAATTTTTTGAGAGAGGGTCAGTAAGTTGCTGAGGCTGGCTTTGAATTTGCCATGTCTGTACCTCAACCTCCTGCCTCAGCCTCCCAAGTCGCTGGAATTATAGGTGTGGGTCACTGTGCCCAGCTACTTACTTTCTTTTTTTCCTTTTTTTTTTTTTGTATCAGGAATTAAACCACATCCCCCGCCCTTTTTATTTTTTTATTTTGAGACAAGTTCTTGCTAAGTTGCTGAGATTGGCTTTAAACTCAAGATCCTGCCTCAGCCTCTGGAGTTGCTGAAATTGCAGGTGTGCACCACCATTCGGGGCTTTGTCTTTCATTTCTTAATTACTATTTTTTGTTTTAAAATTGCATTGCTATTGAATACAAGACAGCTTGAAACATGTACTTCCTGGCACCACCACCAGGAGAGGTGCTAGTTTATATATATATATATATATATCATATATATATATATATATGTATATTTATTTTATTTTATTTTATTTTATTTTTTGTGCTAGGGATTGAACCCAGGGGCCCAGCTATTTTCATTCTCCTCCTCCTCCTCCTTCTTCTTCTTCTTTTTTTTTTTTTTGGACTGGGGATTGAACGAGGGGTGCTTAATCTCTGGGCCACATCCCAACCTTTTAAAAAATTTTTATTTAGAGACAAGTTCTTGCTAAATTGCTTAGAGCCGCACTAAGTTGCTTAAGCTGGCTTTAAACTTGCAATCCTCCTGCCTCAGCCTCTGGAGCTGCTGGGATTACAGGTGTGCCACTGTGCCTGGCTAAATGTTCTACAAAACTTTTTTTTAAAAAATATTTTTTAGTTGTCAATGGAACTTTTATTTTATTTATTTATATGTGGTGCTGAGTAACAAACCCAGGGCTTCATGCATGCCAGGCAAATGCTCTACCACTGGGCCACAACTCCAGACCCCTAGGAAACTTGTAAGTAGCCCAAACATCTTACAGCAGTTCAGGTAAAGAAAACTTTTTGTTCATCCATATATTGGGATGCTATGCAGCTGTTAAAAATACTGTAGAAAATGACATAGAAAGATGTTCATTGCATGCATTTTCATGAAATGAAAATGAAGGCATGAAAGAATACACGTAGTACCATCCCATTTTTCATACACGTGCATGTGCACATGCACACACACATACACACACAAGGCATCAGAGCCAGGCACAATGGCGCATGCTTGTAATCCCAGTGATTCAGGAGGCTGAGGCAGGAGAACTGAAAGATCAAGGCCAGCCTCTACAATTTAGCAGCACCCTTTCTCCAAACAAAAAAGGACTTGGGGATGTGACTGAAGTACCTGGAATGGAGGAAGACATTGGAAGTCTAGAAACCTAAATGTCAGCTTTCTTTTCATGTGGGATCATGAGTGATCCTTTTGCTTATTTTATTTATATACTTATTTATTTGGGTATTGGACACACCAAGAGCACTTTACCACTGAGTTACATCCCCAGCACTTTTATTTTACGAGACAGGGTCTTGTTAAATTGCTTAGGGTTGTACTAAATTGTTGACGCTAGTTTTGAACTTGCTTATTTTATTTTGTTTAGTACTGGGGATTGAACCCAGGGGTACTCAACCATTGAGTCACATCCCCAGCCCTTTTTATATTTTATTTAGAGACAGGGCCTTGCTAAAGTTGCTGAGGGCCTTGCTAAATTGCTGAGGCGGGGTTTGAACTTGCTATCCTCCTGCTTCAGTCTCTAGAGCCGCTGGGATTACCGGCCTATGCTACCCTGCCCGGCTGAATTTGCTAATTTTATTTTTATTGACTGATTGATTTATTGATTGTTCTATTTAGTTACACATGACAGCAGAATGCATTCTGATTTATCGTACACAAATGGAGTACAACTTTTCATTTCTCTGGGTGTGCACGATACCACTCATATAATCATACATGTACATAGGGTAATGATGTTTGTCTCATTTCACCATCTTTCCTTCCTCCTGCCCCCTCCCCTCCCCTCATTTCCCTCTACACAATCCAAATGAACTTGCTAATTTTAAAATGTTTGTTCCGCAACAAAATGTGCTATTTTGTGATTTTTGAAAATTATATGTGTAGTGGTTTCCGGGGTTGTATTTCTTGACCTTGCTTGTACTTACACTGGCTTTATAAGTTATTTGCTAAAGTGTAAATTTGTTTATATTAAACTTTCCTCTGTTATACTCCTTTGCACACTTTTCCAAGTGTCTATTAGCCTGCATGTACTTACTTTTTCAGTATCTTTACGGAATCCTACGTCTCCAGCATATAATTCTTAAGTTTGAACCAGAGCTCCCGGGTCTGGGCGGCGTGGACTTCAAGCCCCAGCAGGCATTGCGGCGGGCACTTCGGAAACTACGGAGTCCGGAAAGGGGGCTGGGCCCCCCGGTCCTTTCCCTCCCAGAAGCCCTCGGGCGGCTTGGAACATAGTCCGTATCATGGCCGCTGGAGCCGGGGCTGCGGGTCCCGCTTCCGGCCCGGGCGTAGTGCGTGACCCGGCGGCGTCACAGCCGAGGAAGCGGCCCGGCCGGGAAGGCGGGGAGGGCGCACGGCGATCGGACGCGATGGCGGGAGGAGGCGGGAGCAGCGACGGCAGCGGGCGGGCGGTGGGCCGGCGGACGTCCCGCAGTAGCGGGCGGGCTCGGCGAGGGCGCCACGAGCCAGGGCTGGGGGGCGCGGCGGAGCGGGGCGCGGGGGAGGCAAGGCTGGAGGAGGCGGTGAACCGCTGGGTGCTCAAGTTCTACTTCCACGAGGCGCTGCGGGCCTTTCGGGGTAGCCGGTACGGGGACTTCAGGCAGATCCGGGACATCATGCAGGGTGAGGGCCTGGCTGGGGAAGGAGGGGTCTGTGGGCACTGGGTAGCGGGTAGGGGTAGTCGAGCCAACGATGTCTTCTTTCTCAGCTCTGCTTGTCAGGCCCTTGGGGAAGGAGCATACGGTGTCCCGGTTGCTTCGGGTTATGCAGTGTCTGTCACGCATTGAAGAAGGGGAAAATTTAGGTATGGCTATATTTGTGTTCTCTGGGCTTAGGGTTTTGTTGTTTTCAAACTTCTATTCGGAAACTAGAGGATTCCGGGTTAAGGTGCGCTGCTGTTTCCATCACGGTGGTCGTTTTTATTCTACCATGGGTGTATTCGCTGGCTTTAGTTTTCTCCAGTTAAGGTTCTTTTGGTTGCTTTTGTGTGTGTGTGTTTTCTCCCACCTGTTAATTGTTAATACAACTTTGTTGCTGTGAAAGTGAGTTATTAATAGAGATATATTTCCCCCATGTTAGAGTATTTTTCAGAGTATGAGCACATTTTTGTTGTGGTTTTTTTTGTTGTTGTTGTTCTTTTTTGTTTTTCCCTGAATTGAAAATGGTAGCTGTTTAGTCAAACTGTTTCTGGCCACTTATATCTGAGGAGAATATGTTATCCTGAACTTGAGAGGCAAATGAACATGTTAAAAAATAACTTAGCCATCTTGAAAAGTATTAAATGATGTCATTTTAAACTCATTGATTTGAACTTGCCCCTTATATATAAGGCTGTGGTGAGTGTGTCAGCAGTAAACACAAATAAACACAAATCTTCATATGTTTGCATGGTCCTCTCCCATAAATGTGTATATTTTTTGGACTAACTTCCACTCCGTAGAACAGAGCTTAAAGTGAAAACTGTGCTTTGTCCTAGACTGTTCCTTTGATATGGAAGCTGAGCTCACACCATTGGAATCAGCTATCAATGTGTTGGAGATGATTAAAACGGAATTTACACTGACAGAAGCAGTGGTCGAATCGAGTAGAAAACTGGTCAAGGAAGCTGTAAGGCTCTGAATTTTCTTTTTCCTTTTTTTTTTTTTTTCATTTTTTAACAAAAATCAGGGGTCTTTTGAGGATACAGCGCTTAATCTTTTCTGGGTGGGATAGAGGAAAACCAGGAATGGAGAGAGTGAACAAGCACATGAATATAGATGTTATCTCTTCAGATGTACCCTTTCCCATCCAGACTTGGAATGTACTCTGCTTTTGTGATTTGGTGGTCTTTGCTGTGGCCCTGGCAGGAGGAACCACAGTATACAGGGAATGGGTTGGCATTGAAGACTAAAATTTTGGAGGTTATTGTACTGTTCAAGAGACTGTGAAAGGGCCACAAGTATATGTGATCTAGGATTTGGTCACTCTTGTTTATAATAAACCAGTGGGAAGCCAGGACCTGGGTGCATGCATGTAATCCCAGGGACTGGGGAGGCTAAGGCAGGAGGATCACAAGTTGAAGGTCAGCCTGGATAATATAGCAACACCCTGTCTCAAAATAAAATGAAATAATGACTAGGGATATAGCTCAGTAGTAGAGTGTTTGTCTAACATGCATGAGGCCCTGGGTTCAGTCTCCACTACTGCAAAAATCAATAAAATAAGGGTAATAGCCGGGGCCTTGAAATGAGGGACTGATTTTGAGCTCTTTCATGCAATTGTCTGCTGAAAGAGGCATGGAGAAAATTCTCTTTGAACAGAATAGAGTTAGAGCTTCTGGGATAATAAGCCAGCTAGTAAAACAGGAATGGTAGAAGAATGAATGGTTAGAAGGCTGCCAAGAGCAATATTCTTGAAATCAAGAAAAAAGCTAATGGAGTATCTGGAAAGTTGGAACTGTCACTGTGTCATACTTCAGGTAGCTATAAGTAGTAGAACTTATTTATATTTAAAACATAGAAGTGGCTAAGGGAAACAGTCATAAAAGATTTTTTCTTCTCCAGTAACCAAGACTGGAGATGTGGAAGCAGATGCAGAGGTGGGGATTGAAGAACAGCAGCTCACTGTTGCCTTGGTTGAGAAAAGTAAGGAAACTGGAAGAAAAGAGCACCCTGTAAAAGGAGGGGATTTCAGAGGTGGATGGGGGTAGAGGGAGAAAAACCTTCCTTGGCAAGGAAGATACTGGGTATGTCAAGAACCCTGTTAAGGGGTGGGAATATAGCTCAGTTGGTAGAGTGCTTACCTTGCAAGCACAAGGCCCTGGGTTCAATCCCCAGCACCGCAAAAAAAAAAAAAAAAAAAGAACCCTGTTAAAAAAAACAACCAGTATGCATGGAGTGCACATATTTTATTCAGTTAAGCACCTTGGGCAGGAACTAGTTTTTGTCTTGAGAAGAATGTTTACATAATACTTCCAAGGAAGAGCAATTCTAAGAATGGCAGTTTTTAGTATGGGTAAGTCAGAGTCCTGTTGTGGGGAGATGTCAGAAAAGTCATTAGCAAGAGAGGAGAAATCCATTCTTCCTTTCAAAACAGGTAAGCTTCTTTTGAATGGAAAGAAATGATACAGTTTATTCATGTAATTCCTTTAGAATACAAGGGTTACAGATTTGCTATCTGACCCCTCTTCTAGAGGAGGCCATGTATGCGTGTGTGTGTGTGTGTGTGTGTGTGTGTGTGTTTATAAAATTTTATTATTCAGGTTCACAAGTCTCTTGTTTTGGAGCTTCATTAGGACAAAATCTAAACTCACTTAAAACAGTCAACTGCTGCCTGGTGTGTTGGTGAATGCCTGTAATCCCAGGGACTCATGAGGCTGAGGTGGGAAGATTGAAAATTCAAGGTTAACCTTGAAGATTTAGCAAGATCAATCCCAAAATAAAATAAAAAGGGCTGCGAGCTGGGCGCAGTGGTGCACGCCTATAATCCAGTGGTTTGGGAGACTGAGACAGGAGGATCATGAGTTCAAAGCCAGCCTCAGCAAAAGTGAGGCCCCAAGCAACTCACTGAGACCTTGTCTCTAAATAAAATACAAAATAGGGCTGGGGATGGGTTTAGTGGTCGAGTGCCCCTGAGTTCAGTCTTCAGTACCCACCCCCCCAGACCCCCCCAAAAAAAAGGGCTGGATAGCTCAGCGCTTGCCTACCATGTGCAAGACCTTGGGTTTAATTCCCAGTACCTAAGTCAACTATTTTTCTTACATTGACTTCTTTCTGCTTTTCAGTTCTCTGCCAGGTTCCAAATCTCTTGCTATATCTACTGTATACTTTACTATAGTGTTAGCAAATTGCTCCCAAGATTTAGCAACTTAAAACAGTAAATAGTATCTCTCAGTTTGCAAAGGTCAGGAATCTGGTAGTGGCTTAGCTGAATGGTTGTGGCTCAGGGATTCTTGTGAAGTTATAGTCAAGCTGTCAACTAGAGTTGCAGTCATTTCAAGACTCAGCTGGGGGTGCTCTGGTTGTAGGTAGAGTGCTTGGCTAGCATTTGTGAGGCACTGGAATCAATTCTCAGCACCACATAAAAATAAATAAATAAAATAAAGGTATTGTGTCCATCTACAGCTTAAAAAAAAAAAAAGACTCATCTGAGGCTCAGGGATCTGCTTCCACACTTACATACATGGTTATTAGCAGGATTCACACAAACCAGACCAGCGCTGGTAGAGTGTGTTAATGGGACTATGCAAGAGGTGGGGATCACTGGAACTATTTTAGAGGCTGAAACCACAATTACCTTGATCCCCTAGTTATTTAAGGATACTGTATCATTCGTCTTTTCAGTTTATTTTTTTAGAAGTTTCTTATTTAGTCTAGAATCTGTTAATGGTCATCTTTGGGATGAGCTAAATATCAGTGAGGTTTTTTGATGCATTTAAGCTTTGTAATGTGTCAGTAATTTGTTTAAAAGTATCAAGTAAGTTTAGTTAGAACTTTTCAGTGCATGGTCTGGGATCATTGAAGTCTTGGGGGCCTTTCCAGAGTGCAATGAGGTTAAAACTGTTTTTCTAACAAAACCAGGATGTTATTTGAGTTTCAGTACGTTGACATTTGTACGGATAGTGCAAAAGCATGAAGTTTAAAATTACTGGTTCCTTAGCATGTTCAAGGCAGTGGTAAATTATATTAGTAGCTGTTGTATTCTTTACTGCCAAATGCAGTTTTTAAAAAACCACTAGTTTCATTGGGCACAGTGGCTCACACCTGTAATCTCAGCAAATTTGGGAGGCTGAGGTAGGAGGATTGAAGGTTTAAGGCCAGCCTCAGCAATTTAGCAAGACTTTATCTTGAAATTTAAAAAAGGGCTAGGAGCATAGCTCAGTTAAGGGTAAAGTGCCCTTAGGTTCAATCCTCAGTACCAAAACAAAACAAAACGAAACTTTATCACCAGTTTCAGTAAGAATGTTTTTGCTCTAGAAGTAAAAATTCCACCTTTTATTAAATCTAGGGCTGGGGATATAGCTCAGTTGGTAGAATGATTGCCTGTAAGCCCAAGGCCCTGGGTTCAATCCCCAGCACCGCAAAAAAAACAAAAACAAAACAAAAAAAAACAACTATTAAATCTAGACCCATGAGTAAACATCTTTTTGGTATTTTGTGAGGTAAAACAGGGAGTCTATCTGCAACACTTCTGTTGCTACCAAAACATGATGATTGTCTTCAGGAAAAGCACTTGTGTGAGTGTTTGAGTTACATGTAGAACTAGTTGCTCTTTTCCTGGAACACCATTGTTATGTGAGGGAACAACTGACAAACTACAGTAATTCAGATGTGGATATTTGGCCATCATTTTCTTGAGCATGAGAAAGTGAACCTGTCACTCAAAACAGTTGACAGTGTTTGTTACCAGTGGGAAAATGCAAACTCCAAAAGAAAATTAGAAAATTAGAAAACTTGTATTTATGTGCTTGAAACCTTCCAAATACTTAGGCTTTTCTGAAGGTTATTAATATTAACAACTGTGACTGTGATTTTAAAAATGTTTTTAATGAATGTGTCAACATCTGGAAGATCTACGTAACTCACAGAACTCATGAACTAATATTTTGCAAGCAATGGGTGCATGGTGTTACAAATCATTCATGGATGAGAGATCCACTTAAAGTATAAGATAAACTTTATACTTTAAACTGATGGATTTTAGTGTAATAGATAAGAAAAGTTTACTTGTTAAAATTTCACATTGAATTAAAGAAGACTATCCATGATTTTCTGAAAAGGCAATTAGAATGCTCTTTCCGAGTTCATTTCTGAATAAAGCAGATTATTTAATCTACAACCAAAACAACCTAACAACAGATTGAATGCAGCTGCAGTTATGAGAATCTAGCCATCTTCCATTAAACCAGATTTTAAAGAGTTGCAAAAATGTAAATAATACCATCCTTTTCGTAAAACTTCTAAAAAAGTTTAGTAATTCGTCACAAAGATGTTATTTATGTTAACCTGTAATGAGTTGTTTTTTTAATGAATTAATAAATACTTAAAATTTTTCTCAGTTTTACATTTCTCATCTGGTGAATATCAACAGATATAATCCCCATAAACAAAAGCTCTTTGGGCTCCTCATAAACATTTAAGAATAGTAGAAGGGAATCCTGAGACCAGAAAGTTTGAGATCTCTGCAGCTGTAAATTATATTGAGACTTCATTGGTTTTTCTCTTCACAATAAAAAGAAAGATTGCTCAGATTTTTGGAGAACCAGGGAGAACAACATTTATGGCATGTTTTCTTAGGAAAGATTTTTCATTTATTTATTGCTTTATAAATTTATTAATTTCTCTTATTTGTTGCAGCATGGTCCCTTGCACCTTCGGTAGCAGCATCTTGATTCTTTCAGGGCCTAATTCCATTTGTTTGTTTGAACCCAAGGTGTACTTTACCCCTGAGCTACATCCCATTCCTTTGTTGTTGTTGTTTGTTTTT
>JAJEJO010002128.1:342881-397112 GCA_020662805.1 Glaucomys volans
TGTGGCTGAATCATGATTTATTGACTAGTCCTTTGTGCTGGACTTCCCTTCCTATACGCATACCATGATTTCCATTGACAACGATGCAGTTTCTGATGATGTTCTGTCTCAACTCATTGAATTACTACTGGTGTTCTTTTCCTTTCTCATGTACCAAAACACTGTCCTTTGTGTAGAAGCTGAGGAATGATCTCCTGAACATTATTCGAGAAAAGAACTTGGCACACCCTGTTATCCAGAACTTCTCCTATGAGACCTTCCAGCAGAAGATGCTGCGCTTTCTGGAGAGCCACCTGGACGACACAGAGCCCTACCTCCTCACGGTGTGCCTTGACTTCACCTTTCTTTCCAATGATGTGCCCTTGAGGATGTACAGGGAATTAGAAAATTAAAAGTGAGCTGGGTGCAGTGGCACACACCTGTAATTCCAGCAACTCAGGAGGCTGAGGCAGGAGGATTCAAAATTTAAGACCAGCCTGACTTAATGAGACTCCATCTCAAAATTAAAAAGAGTTGGAGATATAGCTCAGTGATAGAGTGCCCTTGGGCTTAATTTCCAATGCCACCAAAAAAAGAAATGGAAAGAATTAATGTGTGAAAAAGACTTTGAATTATGTATATTATCTCCCTTAATTAAATGCCTTAAAAATATATAACAGAAGCTGGGCATGGTGGCACATGCTTGTTATCCCAACGACTCGGGAGGCTGAGGCAGGAGGATCTCAAGTTCAAAGCCAGCCTCAGCAAAAGTGAGCTGCTAAGCAACTCAGTGAGACCCTGCCCCTAAATAAAATACAAAATAGGGCTGGGGATGTGGCTCAGTGGTTGAGTGCCCCTGGGTTCAATCCCTGCTACAAAAAAAAAAAAAAAAAAAATATATATATATATATATGTGTGTGTGTGTATAATTTTTATTTATTATTTATAAATATATATTACCATATATATAAAATATATCAGAGATACTGACAGAGGGAAACAGAACATAACCAGTCTCCCTCAACTCCCATTTTTACCTCCTTTACATCCAGTTTATCTGTTAATTTGTTATGGATTTTTTAAAAAATATTTTTAATTATAGATGGACACAATACCTTTATTTTTTAATTTTTATGTGGTGCTGAGGATCAAAGCTAGTGCCTCTTATGTGCTAGGCAAGAGCTCTACCACTGAGCCACAACCCCAGCCTTGATGGATTTCTTAACATGAAGAAGGCATGATGTGGAAAAAGATGTGACTGGAAGTTTGATATAGTCAGAAGGGGCCAAATGAAGGTGATCTTTAATTGGATCAAAAAGATAAGCATAAAGAATGGAAGCAGGGGCTGGCATTAAAGCTCAGTGGTGGAGTGCTTGCCTAGCATGTGTGAGGTACTGGGTTCAATTCTCAGCACCACATATAAATAAGTAAATGAAATAAAGGTCCATCAACATTAAAAAAAAAAAAAAAAAAAAAAAGGAAGCATTGAGGCTCAGCACAGCACTGGGAAGAATTGGAATCCAGGCTGTCCTGGATGTCCAGGCTGTCCATGTGGACCATGATGAGGGAACACAAGGTGAGAGGCTTTTTAAAAACACAACCCCAGGATTTTCAGAATGTTGAAATATCCAGTCTTGTAACAATAGGTCTATCAGGCCTATGTTAAGATAGTGATCAATATGAGCAGTCTTTTGGCAAATCTCAAATTATTTGTAAAGCAATTAGTTTGGGATATTCAGTGAGCAAGTGTCAGGATACTGGAGTCTGGCCTAGGTGTGTTCCCATCCTTTGCATTCCAGGTGATTGGAAAAAAAAACCCTGTCACTGTATGTGAAGCTAGAACTGAGCTGTTAGGATATCACACGTTACAGATGTCTGTATCTGAAACTGAATGATACAGGACATGTATAAAGCTTATTTTGAGGGAGACAGATGAATAGCGGGAGTTAGAGCAAGAATGGTGAGCTTGTGGCTTTCATGTGTAGTATGAGGATTTTTTTTTTTTTTTTTTTGTACCAGAGATTTAACCCAGGGGGCACTTAACCACTGAACCACAGCCATAGCCCTTTTTATTTTGAGACAGGGTCTTAAGTTGTTTAGAGTCTTGCAAATTTGCTAAGGCTGGCATTGAACTTGTGCTTTTTCTGCCTCAGTCTCAAGCTGCTGGGATTACAGGAGTGTACCACCGTGCCTGGCAGAATAAGGCTTTGCAAAGTTGTCAACGAGGCAAAATATATTTGTGGAAATAAATTTTGTGCACACATTAAAAATTAGTAGTACAAACATTATTATCCTACATTTGAAAAAAGACATTTGGCTTTTTTATATGACACTAAAGGTATACTTGGGAGTCAAACTGGATTAGGGCTGAGATTGGAAGGATAGAAGAAGAAATGTGGAGTAAAATCATGTTATTTGGTGTGTGAAAGATTAAAGAGTTCTTGCAATGTCAAGAGGGATAGCACCACTCAACTTGAATTCTCCTTTAGGGTGGATAACTATAAACATTTGTGGAAATGTAACTCTTTTTTTTTTTTTTTTCTTTTTTTCTTTTTTTTTTGGAAGTGGGGATTGAACTCAGGAGCACTTGGCCACTAAGCCACATCCTCAGCGCTATTTTGTATTTTATTTAGAGACAGGGTCTCACTGAGTTGCTTAGGGCCTCGCTAAGGTGCTGAGGCTGGCTTTGAACTCGCGATCCTCCTGCCTCAGCCTCCCAAGCTGCTGGGATTAGAGGCGTGTGCCACCGCACCTGGCTTATAACTCTTTTTTTGAGGAAGGAAAGAGAAAAAGAGTTTGACATGATTCTCATTAGGTCTATTCTGTTTTATGTCCTCCAGTTTATATATGGATTGGATTTGTAAGTGAACTTATTTGCATATTGAGAATGGTCTTGGTGAAAGGAGAATAAATGAAATTCTGTGGCTTCCTTTTTCTGATGACATCCTTCCTTTCCCAGATGGCCAAAAAGGCTTTGAAATCTGAGTCTGCTGCCTCAAGTACAATGAAGGAAGATAAACAGCCAGCACCAGAGCCTGTGGAAAAGCCACCCAGAGAGTCTGCAAGGTGAGGGGGCTGCCCTTTTGTGGTCTTGGGGAA
The DNA here is from genome assembly GCA_020662805.1 of Glaucomys volans. Classification (NCBI taxonomy): domain Eukaryota; kingdom Metazoa; phylum Chordata; class Mammalia; order Rodentia; family Sciuridae; genus Glaucomys; species Glaucomys volans. Next base: position 345,960 of record JAJEJO010002128.1, read on the forward strand.
AGCACTGAGTAAGATCAGTTCTTCTTGGTTATTTGACCACCTAACACATCATTGGACTACTTGTACATGGCTTTCTAGGAGATAAAGTGTACATTGTGGGAAAATGTGAATATTGAAGAAGGGATGTCTGGGTTTCCTAACATGTTCCTGATTGGCTCTTCCTCAAAGAGTCTGTCTCTACTTTCCTCTCTGTCTGCCATGCCCATATCCTGTGGATACCTGTTTCCTTAGTATATTCAAAAAGCAGTGTTCAGATGTGTGAGTCAAAATCCCAAATGGATGGTGGGATCACATTAGATACATCTGCCAGCATATGTATTAGTCCATTTTGTGTTGCTGTAACAAAATACCTGAGACGGAATAACTTTTTATAGAGAGAGAGAGAAAAAAAAGACGTTTATTCAGCTCAGAGTTCTGTAAGTTTGAGAGCCCACGTCTGGTGATGGCCTTACAATAGAATACTGAAGTGGTGCAGGTCATCACATAGCAAGAGACAGGGAGCTTGAATTTGTGTGTATGTCCTCTAGTCTCTCTACCTCTTAGAAAGCCATCAGTATTCAAACACAGGGACTGTACCCTGATGGCCTTATCTAATCCTACTCACTTCTGAAAGGCCCCACCTCTAAACCACATAGTCTGATTAAGTTTCTGCCCTCCTAATACCTCAAAAAGGGAGGTTAATTTTAACATGAATCCTTGGGGGTTATAAAATCATACCCATACCATAGCAGCCTAGTAAGAACATAGCCAAGGCGAGTCCTAGCATAAGACAGTCAAGAGCATGGGACTGAGAAGGAGAAATGATATGCTTTTCAGCATCTGGTGATTCGTGCCCCATGGGAATGTCCAAGCATGCCAAGATTTTGGTAGTTCAAACTTTGTGTGAGAGCGTCACTTTTTCTTTGAGATTTCTCAATTTCTGAATGTTGATAGTCCATTTTGTAAAAATTTTATTTACTTCATACTGGGGTACGGAACTACATTCTCAGCCCTTTATTATGAAACAGGGTCTCACCAAGTTGAGGAGGCTGGCCTTAAACTTGGCAATTCTCGCTTCTTAGCCTCCCAAGTTGCTGGGATTATAGGCATGCACCACTACAACTGCGCCTGGCCAAAAGTCCATTTTAGAGGCAAAAAACCCTTCCTATTTGTTAGACAGTAAGATTCAGCTGCTAGTTGAGTTTAGCCTGCAGACTGTCAGTTTGCCCCTTTCCTGACAGTTTTTACTTTAATTACACATGCTGTTCCAAATGATAGATGAATTTTTTATTAGAGGCAAGTCTCTCATTGTTCCAAGATAGCATGGTACACGTGCTCTGACAATTCTCAAGGTCTTCTTCTTAAGTGTATTGTGAGTGGAGACCAGTTGGTTATTTCTCTCATGTGAGAGTTGGACTGGAATGGCTGGAAGAAGAATCTAGACTTCAAGGTGAGATTGTTGGATTAAAGTGTGTTGTCCTTGTGGACTTGTGGTGGGTAGACACTATTCAGAGCTCTTACAGGATGGAAAGCCTTGCTCTAGGCCGCGTAAACTAAAGGGAGAGAGCAGGCGGGCTAAGGAGGCCTCTGGAGGGAGTATCATTGGCTCTAGCTTCTTTAAGATTCTTACTTGGAGTTTAAACTCCATAATACAATTCACTCATCATATTTAAAATATAAATTTTTAAGTAAAGGCTGTATGAAGCCAGCCCCTACCCCCTTTTATAAAAAAAAATTATTAGTTGTTGATGAACCTTTATTTATTTGTATGTGGTGCTGGAATCGAACCCAGAGCCTCACACATGCTAGGCAAGCGCTCTACCACTGGGCCACAACGCCAGCCCTCCCTACCCCCTTTTTTAACAGGGAGTCCTTAACTTAAGGAGTCCTCTGTCTGATTTGAAGCCTTACGCTCAAGAAGAAGTTGTGCCTATTTGAGCACCAGAAATGGTGAAATTGATCCTTGTTTACTTTATTCACAGGCAGCTACGGAATACTCCAACCACCTTTGGAATTATGACTCTGAAGGCAGCTTTCAAGGCTCTGTCCAGTGCACAGGATTCAGAGGCAGCCTTCTCAAAACTGGACCAGAAAGATCTGGTACTTCCTAATCAAGCATCCCCATCATCACCAGCCCTTAAAAACAAGAGACCCAAAAAAGATGAAAACGAAAGTTCAGCTTCTGTTGAGGGTGAAGGTGGCTCAGAACTGCAGCCTAAGAACAAGCGCATGACTATTAGCAGATTGGTTTTGGAGGAGGACAGCCAGAGTACTGAGCCCAGCACAGGCTTGAGCTCCTCCCAGGAGATTGGTCCAGCATCGCCATCCAAGCCCACCGCTCTCAACCAGCCCCGCCCTGGGGAGAAGAATCCCAAGTATGAAGACCTTCTTTGTAGCAGTTTTGGGGCTGGTTGGCGGTCCTGGTTGGGCCTGGTATTACTTCCATGAATGAAGTAACTTTCAGCTAAGTTACTCACCACCGAGGCTTGCTCAGACTGCTAGAATGTGACTTGGGAACAGGGTGTGACGTCGTAGCAGTTCCTGCCAGTTCTGAAGGCCCGTATATGTAGGCAGCCCAGGATTGCACTAGGGCATGAGGGGTGGATGGAAGGTTTCTGAGCCTCCTCCCATCACTGCTTTCATTTTTAGCAAACATCTAAGTGCCTTGACTACTAAATATTAGTCTTGTTTTAATGTTAAAAGAAATTTGTTCAGATTGGGCCATGTTATACTTTGATTCTTAAAAGAGACTAATGAATACTTACAGTTTTGCACCTTTTATGAACATTTTAAACTTGGCATATTCAGTAAATACTTATCAATCTTTCACATCCTGCTAGGTACTTTGGGGCAGTGGTTATAACATTTTAATATTGCTCCCCATCATGATTCCCAACCCAACCTGGCTTTTGAGTTTTGCTGCCCTTTGTGCCTTATTATGGATCCGCCCTCCAGGTAAACTAGTCCGCTTGCTGTCTCTGGAACACTGTCTGTTTCTATTACTATACTTTTTGCTTCTTGTCATTTCCCACAGTGGATTATCATCCTTCCATCATTGCTTGTTAGAATCCCATCTGTCTTCAAAGGGAAGGGAAGCTGTTGTGGGTTAAGGGCTCTCAGGGCCAAGCCCTTTCATGTATTATCTTAGTGAATGTATAGTCCTCACTCTGAGATGATATATTGGCCCCACTGCATAGACGAGCAAGGCTTAGAAAAGTTGGGCTCTCACTTGAAGTCATAGAGCTGAAAGTGGCAAAACTGGGATTTGAGTGTTTTAAGCCAGGTTGATCTTGACACAAAAGCCCAGGGCCTGTACGTCACATACACCAAGTTGCCTCTCAAAACTGTCTCCTCTATGAACTCTTCTCTGGTCACTCCTGCTATAAGTGGTCCACTTTGCTGATCTCCCAAACCCATTGCCATCTGCACTTGTTATATGGGGACCCATGCTCTGGCATGCATCATTTTAGGTGCCCCAAAGGGCTGTGGCATCTGTTAAGTGAATTCTCCATAGGCACAAATTTGCCTTATGTGCACCCCTATCTGGATTTGAACATGAGTCGTTGGCTGGCAAATGGGCATAGGTGATGGCAGCTCTACATACATTATTCTCATTTGATCCATGGTGCATTTATTCCTCACAGAAGTCCTATGGAGTGTAGGTATTGCCCCCTGGAACAGATGAAGAAACTGGAGAAAGTGCAGGATTGCAGTGTTTGTAAATGGGAAGATTTGTGAAGGTTTCAGACATCCCCACCTATTTCATATGTCAAGAGCATGTGAAGTATGGTGGGTACTCTAAAGCAGGGGTTGGCACTACAGCTCTTAAGCTGGTGGATTCACCCACCACTTGTTTTCTCAAAGTTTCAATGGAACATAGCCATACCCATCAGTCATGGATTGTCCATAAGTTGACTCTGCCTGAGTTGGGTAGTCACAATTAAGACAGCAAATCTGAAAATACTAGCTGGACCTTTACAGAAAAAAGGGATCCAGTGATCTCTGCTCTAAAGGATGTGTGAGGTGCCCAGGGAGATCAGGGGAAGGATTGCTGAGCCTGCAAACCTTGCAGAGGAGCAGACATTGAGCTAACCTGGAAGGCAGAGTAGGAGGTCATCAAGCATATTGCAGGAAGAGGGTTCCAGGCAGTGGGAAAGCCTTATGGGCACAGAAATCCTGGCATGTTTCAGAGTGCTCCATAGAGTAACTGGTAAGAAATGCAGTGATTGGGAGAGGAGGGAGGAAGAAAGTCAGATGAGCCAGATCATGTTAAATTTCATGTCGGGCAATTTCTCATACTGGGCTTCAAGGCACAATTATTTTAAAAATATTTTCAAAAGTACTCTGCTGGATTTGGTGGTAAGCATCTGTACTTCCACCTACGTGGAAGGCTGAGGCAGGAAGATTACAAGTTCAAGTCCAGCCTAGGCAACTTAGTGGACCCTGCCTCAAAAAATCAAATGTAGCTCAGTGGTATAGTGCTCCTGGGTTTAGTCCCCAGAACCGCAAAACAAAACAAACAAAAAACATATTTCCTGAATTAGAAGAGGCAGGAGAATGTTCTGTAATATACTTTTCTAACAATGTCCCAGATAGAATCTAATGTAACTAACTGGCAGGCTGAGGGGACACCACCGAGGGCTTTTGAACAGACACACAGGGAAGTGAGGCTGGAGAAAATTGTCAGTGAGCAGGGAAGGCTGAGGAAGAAGGCTTAGGGGAGATCACCTGGAGGGCAGGGCCATGACTCCTAGGTTTTTAGATCTTCCACAGCACTGCACATAGCCAATACTGATTGGTATTAACCAAATAAATGAGGCAAGTGTTGTGGGCCATGCATTCTCCCATAGTTTGTTTTTTGTTTTATAATATTTATAGCATTCTCAGACCCCAAGTAGAAAACCTAGCAATGAGGAGCATAAAACGGCCCCACTTGCCCAGGACCACACAGCCATGAACAGGAGAACCCTGATCTCAGCTCCCACAGCATGAGAAGCAAGCAGAGGCAGTGGGCACGATGCCATCTTCTGCAAGTCTTGAAACCCCTACAGCGGCTTCTGAAATAATCGCGGGGGGGTAAGGCTGAGAGTCAAGAGGAAGGGGAAGTTATTAAACCTTGGAAGACTGCAGGAAGAGAGGACAACTCGGGAAATGAAGGGCCCGCAGGGAACCTGGGTTCAAATCAGTTATGCCCGCACTGGGACAGGAAGGCTTAAGCTGTAACCATCTGACTTTTACTTATAAATAGAAATTAACAGTAATATCCTGAGAAGGAAAAACCTCCTGAAATTGTTTTCACTTTGTCTTAAGCAAATAATTCTCAAATAACATTATGGGGATAGGATCCAACCTAAGAACACAGTAAATAGTCTACCATTTGTATCAGCCACATGGTTAAGTAATTTCTTAGAAAACATGGAACTTGGAGTTTTTTTAAGACTATATTTATTAACCAAATCGCTTTTATTTGCTACTCAAAAAATACATATATATATTTATATTCTTTTTTTTTTTTTTTTTTTTTTTTTTTTTTTGGTACTGGGTCACATCCAGTACTGACCCAGTCACATCCCAAGCCGTTTTATCTTTTTTGAGACAGGAGCTCCCTAAGTTGTGGAGTCTGGCCTTGAATTTGCAGTCTTCCTACCTTAGCGTCCTAAATTGTTGAGATTATAGGCATGTGCCTAAAATAGATTTTTAATAAACATTAAAGAATTAAAAATCAGTCTCTTTTCAGAGAGGAGACAGAAGTTGTCTCTACTTTCTGTGTCAACATTTGTAGGTCATTTTTATCTATATAAATTCTTCAAAACAATTCAGATATTCCCATGTTTATTCTGTAGAAGTTATAATTCTGAGATCAGCTTTGTGCTGTGTTTTGTTCCCAGGGCAGTTATATTATTAATCAGATGAGCACAGTTAAAGTTGATTAGAAGAGAAGGACTGTAATGTGGGTTTGGGTATTTTTCAGCTATGGACCTTTTTTGGTGGTTATATCCAAGCACTAATTTCATGTTGGTAGGAAGGATTCTTGTTTACTTATAACTCTAAATTTTGATGTTATAATTCCTTTGTGACTCTTGGATAATCCCAATATTGATTTAACTAGCATATCTCTAGCCCATGTTAGGGGGTGTGTTACTGTGCTAGGCATTTGTGGCAGGTAAATTAAGGTAGGGCCTGACTTTTGAGTAGTTCATGGTTAGGAGCACACTGTGCAATAGTTTTTTATAAAGTGGAAACACTGCTTGTGGGGCAGAGGAGTGGGCCTTTCGGTCTGAGTTGGGGTCAGTAGATAGAGGAGGAGGTGTCACTAAAAGATGGCTGAGTTTACTGATCAGGAAAGGACTACCCGTCAGAAAGAACAGACTATATGGAGAGGCAGGCAAGTGCAGAGCTGGTAGGAGAATTAGCAGAGCAGCCTGGCTCTGCTGTGGGGCAGGTATTAAGGGGCCTTCAGTAGGAAACTGCCTAGGGCCAATAGACTATATTGGCATTTAGGCTTTGCTGGTTAGACAGAGAGAAGCCATCACAGACAGGAGAAGGCATGTGATAAATTAAGTCAACTTTGCCCGCCAGGCGCAGTGGTGCATGCCTGTAATCCCAGCACTCGGGAGGCTGAGGCAGGAGGATTGCGAGTTCAAAGCCAGCCTCAGCAACTTAGCGAGGTACTAAGCAACTCAGTGAGACCCTGTCTCTAAATAAAATACAAAACAGGGCTGGGGATGTGGCTCAGTGGTGAGTGCCCCTGAGTTCAATCCCCAGTACCAAAAAAAAAAAATTAAGTCAACTTTGGAAGGGGAAGAGGCTAGTTTAATGCTGGCACGAGGCACTTTGGGCTTGAACTAGGGGAAGGGAGTGGGAAAGAAGTCAGCTTGGAGATAAGAAGACAGCATATCCATGAAGGAGAAGGAAGAGTTTGTAGCTTCTTGGTAGAAGAGTGGAGACCTTTAAGAGAGCCAAACCAACCAAACAAAACCCCAGGGAAGTGAACAGAAATGGAGGGGATGGTAATGTACTTGGTGCTGAGTTAGAAGGATGCTCCTGCAGCCTGAGAGATGCTTATGTGGAGATGCCTGGCCAGTCCAGGGGAAGGGACAGGGCATTTGGGAGCTGTGTGTAGGTGAACCTCAAAAGAGGCCACGAGTGAGCCAAGATCCGAATGTGGGGTGACTGGGATGAATGTTTTATACCTTGTCCTCGTTGATCTCCCCTCAGAGTATCCAAAGGCAAGTGGAACAGCTCCAATGGGGTTGAAGAAAAAGAGACTTGGGTGGAAGAAGACCAACTCTTTCAAGTTCAGGGTAAGCTGCAAATTCCCTTGGTCCCTCTTAATGTTTGCTATGATTACTGTTATTTATGTTCCAGAAGCTACTGTCTCAAAACTAGAAAAAGATAATAAATTCCTGACCTTATTTGATTCATAAAGAATTAACATGGTGCTGGGCGTGGTGGCGCACGCCTGTAATCCAAGCGACTTGGGTGACTGAGGCAGGAGGATCACGAGTTCAAAGCCAGCCTCAGCAACTTAGTGAGGCCCTAAGCAACTCAGTGAGACCCTGTCTCTAAATAAAATACAAAATAGGGCTGGGGATGTGGCTCAGTGGCAGAGTGTCCCTGAGTTCAATGCCTGGTTAAAAAAAAAAAAAAAAAAAGAATTAACATGGGGACACATGCCTAAATCCCAGTGGCTTGGGAGGCTGAGATAGGAGGATCGCAAGTTCAAAGCCAGCCTCAGCAAAAGCACAGCACTAAGCAACTCAGTAAGACCCTGTCTCTAAATAAAATACAAAATAGGGCTGGGGATGTGGTTCAGTGGTTGAGTCCCCTGAGTTCAATTCCCAGTACCCCCCACCCTCCAAAAAAAGAGTTAATTTTATGTCCTTTCCTATTAAATAGTGGAGACCATTTTAATAAACCCCAGGGTATTTAATCATAGTTGATGTTCTTCCTAAAGTCCTTCAGTTAGAAAAGACAGTATAAAGGTCATTTCCTGCATTCTTGTTTAAGTAAAATAAAAAAAAAAAAAACTCTTTTCTTACCAGTCTTTATTTATGTATATATAAAATATATATAAAATATGTATATAATATATATATTTCAAGATAAAAGGCTTTACTTCTCCCTAATTAATACCAAACTTAATAACATTTGCATTAGAATCTCTTCCACCATGTAATTTACATTTTGATGGAAATACCTGAGGCTAAATCTTCATTTGAGGGTTTGTAAAGACTTCCTTAACATAGCAACAATAATCCTTTGCCAATCCCAAAGATTTTATCCTTGAAAAGTATACCTTAATTGATGGAAATGTGATTGGTAAGATCAAGACCACCTGAAGGATGGGGGCGGGGAAGAAACAGAAAAACAATAAGAATGACATTCAATGTCTAGAAACAATAGAATATAAAATTCTAGAAAATATCCACTTTCAATGCAGTCAGATTTGTCAGTTTTAGAAATCTTCCACTGTTGTATACTTTATAATTTATGAAGTTTTTTGTTTTTTTTTCTTATAAGTAGTCTGTCCTGTAAGTATCGCATTTCCAAAGCCATTTACCTCCATGACTCAGGACACGCTGTCAGGATAGTGACATCTGCTGAGGCAGACACTCTGGCAGTTTCACATCCATTCATCATTGCCTCCTGCGGTTTTCCAGCTGCCTCCCATTGCTTGAGATGGCACGTGGTTTAACTTGTATGCCCTCCTGTAACTCTCTGGCCTTTAAAAAAAGTCATCTTGGTGCATATTTTTTGATGCCTGACCTCTTATTCCTAGGATAAACTGTTCTTATATAAAATGATCAAGGATTTGAAAATTTGAGCATAAAATAGTAAAACTGTCATTTCAAAGCAGTGGTTAGCAAGGGGTTATAAACTAGAAATTACACATGTATATATGATATATACACATACAGATTATATTAAGGTATTACATACAATGTTCCCTCAGTAATTTTAGACAATGATGGTCTTAAAAAGCCTGAAATCCATCATTAACCAACTTTTATTGGAAGCCTGTTTGTAAAGCACTTGCTTTGTACAGATCCTCATGGGCTGAAATGACTGATGTTCGCCAAGAACAAGAATAAATCATCATTTAGTGATGTCCTTTCTTTCTCAATGTTTGTGAAATGTGAATCAAGTTTTTCCTGTGGGGACATTCTATGTCTGCTTCTTTTGGTTTGTGCAGAGAAAGGTGAACTCTAAAATGAGTCTACTTTTAATGTTTTCCAGCAGCACCAGAGGAAGACAGTGCAACCAGTATAACGAAAAAGCAGGTAATTTAAAATTCTCCTTTTTGATACAAATTTTGTGATTAGAACAGAGGTAAAATAAATTCCCTTCCTAATAGGTATCAACTGCCCATGCCCCTGGTAAAAGTTTTGTTTTTTGAGATAATTCAGAGAAGGATTGCTGATGGACCAAGTAATAATTATTCTTTAGAAGAAAAGTCTAGGACAGAGTCTGACATACTTTCTGGGTCATGAATAATATATACATGTTTGAAGTTTGGAACACAGAAATGATTATTAGTTGAGAATGAGATGGCAGGAAATTTACCAAATGTCCAATCTGCAGTGTTCATTTACTATCTTTGCCATGTTTTAAGGACATAGCCGGCATGATGGTGTGTATCTCTAATCCCAACGGCTCAGGAGGCTGTGGCAGGAGGATCACAAGTTCAAAGACAGCCTGACCAACATAGTGAGATCCTAAGCAGCTCAGGGAGTCTGTCTCAAAATATAATATAAACAGGGCTGGGGATGTGACTCAGTGGTTAATTGCCCCTGGGTTCAATCCCTTGTACCAAAAGGAATCAAAACAAAACAAAACAAAACAAAAAACACATAAATCCTGCTTTCAGGTTCAGATTATACATGCTCAGCAAGCACTCTGCCATTGTGCTGCACCCCCAGCCCTCTCCTGTGATTTCTGAATTTACCTCTTACTATTTTGGAGAACATGTGAGTAGAGACAGGTTTTGATAACTCTTTTCTGGTTTTCTTTTGCAGAAGTGGACTACAGAAGAAAGTGAGTGGGTCAAGGCTGGAGTACAGAAATACGGGGAAGGAAACTGGGCTGCCATTTCTAAAAATTATCCATTTGTTAACCGAACAGCTGTGATGATTAAGGATCGCTGGCGGACCATGAAAAAACTTGGCATGAACTGAAACAGGCTTTCATTTTCCCAGGATTCACAGGAGCATGGTTCCTAATAATAGTCCCTGATAGTCTGCTGTTTCTTTCAGAAGCTGGGCTGGGATGAGAATTCTGGGCAACCTCCTTCAATACGGGGAGGACCCAAGTCCACTTCATTACTGTTGGAGATCATGGAGCTAAGAACTAAGAAGCGAAGCCAAGCCCACCCTGTGTTCTTGGCAGAGGTGACAGGCACAGCTTGTACAGTGCCACATGCCATTAGTGTTTCCCTTTTTAGTGGTTTGCTTAAATTTAAATCCCCAGTAATTTGTAGAATCTTCTTCTAGGAAATGGTGGAGTCTGTTTGGAGTCACTTATGACTCCATGACCTGTTAAATCCAGCAACATGAGCATCATCTGGAGCGAGCTTGTTCCTCATAAAGTTTTGGCCCTTCTGATGCAAATGCAACTCCATCGATTTTGAGCCCAGGTTGATGAGACCAGTCCTTGTGGAATCATTTAAAAAACTGTTTAACCACCTGTGAAATCAACCCTAGGTCTGACTGCCTTGGCATTTGCTCTTAACATGTGCTGGGCTACATTGGCAGGTTTATCCTCCACTTTTCATGTGGTTGAACCAGTGTGTTTTTTGGTAAAATGGTGATTGTAGATAAGCTTAGCCCTCTAAGCCCCACCTCCTTCCTTTTCAGTTTCCTTCCTTATGCTGGACTTTGAAAGCTTAAAAAATTCCTGATTGAATATAAATGCCTAGTTCCATTATTTGTGAACCGGTTGCTTCTGCCTATTCCCTAATTGTGCTGTGTTAGTGTCTTGCACTGGAATTCAACATTCCCTTCTCCTTTTGTACTGTGTTGTGCTTGCTGTCTCTCTCAGACATCCTTAAAGACTGTCTTTTTAGCAAAACTTTCACAAAGTGTTTTCTGTAATCTTTTTTTAAAATATGAGAATTATTGTCCATACTTGTAGCATTCTTCATTAAAGTCTTGCTTCTCTCAAATTTAAGTAGCTGTTTAATTGCAGCACAGCATGTTTTCACAGATAGAAGTAGTGAAATTGTGAACAAACTTTGCTGAACTACATACATTGATCAAGAAACTGATGTCAGCCAGGCACAGTGGTGCATGCCTACGAATTCAGCTACTTGGAAAGCTGAGGCCAAGTTTAAGGCCAGCCTTGGCAATTAGTGACACTCCGTCTAAAAATAAAAAGTGCTGGGCATGTAGCTCAGTGGTAGAGCACTGCTTAATCCCTAGTACAATGAGGCGGGGGGAGCCGTTGTCGTATTGTACTGGATGTTCTAATCCTGGAAACCATGTCAGACTATGTGGAAGTTTCCTCTTAATTTGTCCATTTCCTCATGTAACATACTTCTTGGGGAAAAAAAGAATTCCCCCTTTTTTGCTTTTGAGTGAGTAAAATGCAAGGTTTAAAGATATGATAAAATTTTAAAATTTATCCTTTAGTTACAAGTGGAAACTGCATAGCTTTATTATTTTTTACTATGTGATCTGGGATTTGATCCTGCTTGTTCTTCTGTCAGCTAAACCCAAATGAAGCCACAGGGAGAAGGTGAGAACTTAAGTTCCTCTTGGCTTAGCTGCCTTCTGGTTGTAGTGAGTTGTGGACTCTTCCCAAACTTGATTAGAGTCCAGAAAGCTTTCCTCCCCTCCACTCTCATGTCATTTAATGGTTCTGTCAAGGTGAAAATGTGATGCATTTAGGGAAGCAAAGTTTCCTAATCAGTGATTGTCAAATTTGGGAAATAAAGCCAGACCCTGTGCACATTCCTGTACTTGGGAGGCTAAGGCAGGAGGATCACAAGTTCAAGGCCAGCCTAGGTAACTTAGGGAGACCCTGATGTTGGCTCAGTGGCAGAGCACCCTTGAGTTTAATCCCAGTACCACAACAAAACTAACAAAATCAAACACTTAAATGTACAGTTCCATTAACTTTTTTTTCATAGAACTTGAGTGTTATTTTCATTATATTTTTACTAAAATGTGTACACAGAACTCTGCTTATGGCTTCTTGAGAACTATAAAACTTCATGAACTGATGGAAGCCAACTGCTGCCACCGACATGACAGATGTTAGTACTATGGTGGCAGCAGGGCTTGGGTATCTGCCACTGTTACTGAGGTGGCCTCAGGCTCTCTTGCTTTGACTTCAGCAAGACTGCTGCAGAGCCACTGGGCCTTCCCAGTGCTGGGATGCCATTTGACCTTGGTTGGAACTGAACCACACTTATCAAGTCTGTTTTCTCTGCTTATTAGCTGTGAGGCTTATTAGTTGTGATGACTTCTGAAGCAGTTCTTGGTTAGAAGGTACTAATGCAGGCTTTTTTTTTGGGGGGGGGGGGGATACTGTGGATTGAACCAGGGGCACTCAACCACTGAGCCACATCCCAGCCCTATTTTGTATTTTATTTAGAGACAGGGTCTCACTGAGTTGCTTAGCGCCTCTCATTTGCTAAGACTGCTTTGAACTTGCTATCCTCCCTGCCTCAGCCTTCCAAGCCGCTGGGATTATAGGCATGTGCCACCATACTTGGCCCTTTTTTGTTTTTAAAGACTGACTGAAAAAAACTTTAGATGTCAGAATATGGAAACTGACAGCCTGAAAAACACTATCCTGGAAGTTAAGAGCATGAGCCCCCATCAAGGGCCCAGCCCTGCCAGCTGTGTTTGGGGGACTGTGGGCCAGCCACTCGAATCTAAATGTTAAGGGTCCTCATCACAATACCTCCTTCCTAGGGCTGTTGTGAGACTGTAGTAAGATGCAGGTAAATTTATTAGCTCAGTGCCTGCCATGAAGTCATCAATAAAAGAAAGATTGAGGGTGTGAACAATATAATAGTCTTGAAGTGGGTTTTGGATGGCCTTTTTTTAACCTATCAGGCTGAAAAAGTTATGAATAAGAGAAGAAATGAAGCCAACGGGTTTGAACCGTGTCACTTAAGTGGGGTTGGATAGCTTTAGATGAATGTGTCAGGTTGAAGTTAGCAGAAGGAAGAGGACTACCAGGTAGAGGGGTCTGGCTGTTGTCTTTGTCATTCTATCACTCATTTAAACTTTAGCTCACACTTACATGCTGTGCTTTGCTCTAAACTAGTTCTAGGTATAAATCTGTTGAAACACATTGCTCCAGATATTTTACGGGAGCAAGAGGTATCACCTGGCAAATGTCATGAATTAAAAAAAACACCTCCAGCCAATCTTTGTCAGTATATGTAGATGGTTGTAAATGAATTTACCCAATATTTCATAAAGGACTGAAAATGATGGCCCAAGGAATGGGTAGAAATCTCTCTGAAATTCTATCATCCATAGAGTAGGTCTGATAAGCCACTTAGTTTTTTGTTTTGTTTTTTGGGGGGGCATCAGGGATTGAACTCAAGGGCAACCACTGAACCACACTGCAGCCCTACTTTGTATTAGAGATGGTCTCACTGAGTTGCTTAGTGCTTTGCATTTGCTGAGGCTAGCTCTGAACTCAAGATCTTCCTGCCTCAGCCTCCCGAGCCACTGGGATTACAAGTGTGGGCCACTGTGCCCAGCTAAGCCACTTAGTTATTGAGGCAAAAGAAGAAACTCTTCCATGAGCCAAACATGGGAGTTCCATGGCAGTTCTATTATGGCACATCTATGTATAGCCCTAAAATTGGCTGAAATGTAGCCTGAGTTAATAATTAGCCCAGTGGTTATCAGAACTACTTGGATCAGGGCTTCAAGCAGTCCACCTGCAGAGGAGTCTACAGAAAGCAGCATGTCCCTTTTACTCCTTGGGTCTTGGCTGCTGGTTCTAAATCTAGTGATTTCTGCTAGTAGCCAGAAGACAGAACCCTTAAGTGGCTCTGGGGACCAACCGCTCCTCCATACAGCTGATCGACATGACTTTGCCATCATGATCTCTCCAGGAAACACAGAATGCTTTTGGCAATTTGCCCACCAGACTGGATACTTCTATTTCAGTTATGAGGTACTTGGGTTTCTCTGGCCATATAGGGGACTTTTTTTTTTTCCTTTTGTAAAATAAGTCAGGTTTAGATCAAAGCAAGTCCCAGCTGTCTACTATGGTGTGATCCCCACCTACTGATGAAATAGACCTGCAGTTAAAGGGAAACTTGATGAGAGCTGGAGGAATAACCAATCACCAATGGAGGTGAAACATATGTCTTGGCTTCTCAAACGGGCTGCAGAAGTGTGCTGAAAGCCATGGGACAACAAGATACCTGTCCCTGGGAAGGCAACCATTGCATTTACTTGGATTTGGGGATGAGGAGAAAGGATATATTTAAAAAACATGAGTCCCCAGCCTACAAAAATAAATAAAACATAAATATAGTACAAAGCCCGAAGAAAACACATGAACTTTGCAGATTGACCCAGAGGTTTAAGAGAAAACTGCTGAAGGGAATGGGGCTGGGGGAACCACATCTACTCCACTAATAGTCTTTAGAGGTAATTGTGGCGGACTCTGGCTCAGTCCCTCCATGCAGTCAGACATCCATTTCTTTTAGCAAGGTAAATGTGTTTGTTACTTCACTGTAAGTCAAGTGCTTTTGCCCATATTGTGATCTTACACCATATTGCTCAAGGATGATGGATTCAATATTAAAGTTAGAGGCTGTTCTTTTATTCTTTTCTCCTTCCCTCCTTCCTTCCTCTAGGGATTGAACCCAGTGGTGATCTACCACTGACTATGTCCCCAGCCCTTCTTTCCTTCCTTCCTTCATTTATTTATATTTTATGTATTTATTTTTTGGACTGGGTATTGAACCCAGGGGTTTTTAACCACTGAGTCACATCTCCAGCCCTTTTAAAAATGTTTTCATTTTGAAACAGGATCTTGCTAAGTTGCTGAGGGGCCTAATGAAATGGCTGAGGTGGCCTCGAACTTTTTTTTTTTGGTGCTGGGGATTGAACCCAGGGGCACTCCACCACTGAGCCACATCCCCAGCCCTATTTTGTATTTTATTTAGAGACAGGGTCTCACTGAGTTGCTTAGGGCCTCACTAAGTTGCTGAGGCTGGCTTTGAACTCGGGATCCTCCTGCCTCACCCTCCCAAGTGCTGGGATTACAGGAGTACGCCACCACGCCCGGTGGCCTCGAACTTTTGATCCTCCTTGCCTTGGCCTCCCTAGCTGCTGAGATTAGAAGCATGAGCAACCGCCCCCTGACCTTCCTTAATTTATCCCATACTGGGGACTGAACTCAGAGGCCCTCTACCACTAAGCCACGCCCCTAACCTTTGTTATTTTGAGACAGGGTCTTGCTCAGTTGCCCAGGCTGGGCTCTATCTTACCATCCTCCTGCTTCACCTGAGTAGCTGGGATCTCAGGTATGCAACACTGAACCTTTCCTTTGTTCTTTATTTTAGAATGCTGTTAATTTTTCAATTTTTTAAAATATAGTAATAGATAATGTTGATCTTACTCCACCCCACTGTAACTTAAAATTTAACTTTTCAGGGCTTTTTCTTATCTCTGAATTTGTATTAGAATAGTAGCTACTATAGCTTGGGCTTATCAAGATCCAGTTTGGGAACAGGTGTTCATGGAGTGTCTGCTGTAGGCATGGGCTGCCAAGCAGCAAATGCCCAAATCTGGAACACCACCTGGGCGTTTAGCAACCAAGCAAGTTCAGCCAAGAACTTTACAGGCAGAATTGTACATACCAACTAATCCATACCAGCTGTGTGGCTGCAGACAGGTCTTCTTCTTCAGCAGGGGAGCTGTAGGCATTTTGGGCAATTATTTGTCCTACCGTACCATGTCTGACATTGCAGATTGTTCAGATGCAGCTCCTCACAACACCATTACTGTGACAACCGAAAAGCTCAATTCCAAGCTCACCAGAAGGGGGACTGGGTGGCCAGTACCATGCCAGACTGAGAACCACTGTGCTGATGATTATGGGATGTCAATCCTACCACCTAGCTGGCTTCCTGGTGATGTAGCAGAGTCTTTTGTCCCTCCTTAATGTCTTGGCAGGTTCAGCGGATACTCGGGATGTCACATAACCGGCATGTTGCTGCCACTGCTCGTACCCCACAAGGTTTCCTCATAGACACCTCCCAGGATGTTCGGGGCCAGATTAATTTCTTTGTCCAAGAGACAGGTCTGTTTTCATCCCCACAGCTATTATAATAATCAGAGGCTTCTATGAAATTGGGGAAACAATGAGGAAGTACATAGAGATGGTGGAAATGGTAGGATGGCAGGAAGAAAATTTAGCCTTCACCACCAAAACCAGTTTCTTGGAGACCTCTGACATCTAGGGATGTCAACTGGCATTCCAATGGCAGCTTGGGAGCAGGGTCACCAGGTAAACATTATAACCTCAGGGTATAGAAGCTCAGTTTTGTTTTGTTTTGTTTTCTTCCTGGTACTAGGGATTGACTCCAGGGCCTCTCATGCTAGGCAAGTACTCTACTACTGAACAATACCCACAGCCCTAAGTTGCCCAGGCTGGCTTCTAACTTAGAGCCTTCTGCCTCAGCCTCCCAAGTAGCTGGATTACAGGTGTGGCCATTCACTGCACTCAGTGGAAGCTCAATTTTCTCATTTCTCCAAATGATCAAATTCTCAGAAAATGACTAAAACAGAGACAAGTTATAATACAGATTTCCAATTAACAAATTTATCAAGGGGTCACATTTCTTTCCAGTTATCAGAATACTGCAGCCATTTAAAAGCAGATTAAGAACAAAAGAAAATGCAAGGTCATGTGAGAGACCCACACTCCACAGCAAAGCACTGCTCCAGTCAGAAAGCTCCCACAGCCAGATCAAGCCTATTCCACTTTGGATGGCACCAGGCAATCTTAGTAACTAAGCAAGTGTACTAATAAACAAGACCGATTTTCCCAACAGAGGTACCAGACATCCTTCACTGTAGCACGTGTAGGATACGCATTTCGCACCAAAAGGTGTTTAGCATCTTTGGCCCCTACATGCCAATAGTGCCTTCCAAACATTTTGCCTTTCAAAAATTGCCACACTTTTATAATTCTGCCCTGACCCCTGACGCACAGAGAGGTGACCCAATCCAAAACAGCTCTAATAGAAACCCCATCAGTCGCTGCAGGCAAATACTCCAACAGGGCATGTTTTTTCATTCACAAAGCATCAATTTTTTTTTCCTAGTTTCAAGTTCAATATGGTGTCCCCAGCTCTAATAGTGTACAAGAAACAGGCCAACACCATGCTCTTTTCAATGGTCAGTCAAGAAGGAATATCTTAATAAGGGATATGGGAATTACAGGTGAGGAGAAAGGGAAAACATTGTTATCTACCCAGTATAGAATGAAAGTTACTGATATTTAGTAAAATATAATTATTGGTAATATTTAGAACGACTAGAATAGTGTCCTCCATGTTTAAAAATGGGATTTCTGTACTTCCTAAATAAAGAGAATGTGCAACAGTAGCAATTTAAAAAGGGGAACAGGTATTTTCAGGAAAACCTTGAGATAGGATGGGAGACCAAAGACTTGGTAATGATTTAGGAATTCCTACAGGTTATTATGAACTTTGTCTAAAAACTCAGCAAAGTCATTTTGGTTCTGTGCAAGTGTACCTCAACTTTGGAGTTTTCTACGAAGGGCCAGAGATGGACCACAAACACATTCAAAGAAAAAAACTGAACAATACCCTGGACACAATTGAGGTAATGTGTTCTATGAGAAAGCAAAATCCATGGAAACTGATTTTAAATTTAGATAAAGATTAAAAATTATGGGAGCAATATCTTTTGAGGGCTCATATTTGCAGAAACCAAACAGGCAAGAGGATCTGAATCCTTTAACAGATTTTTATGACTTACAGTTCTTTAAATTCCTCCTGTTTTATTACACGGGCTTGCAAACTATGGCTCACAAAACCAAACAGGGCCTACTCCATGTATGTATGTGTACACACACACACACACACACACAATTCATATACAATTCACTAACCTTAAGTACATCTCATTGGTTTTTAGTGTATTGACAAGGTTGTACAACCATCCCAAGCATTTAATCCAGAATAAGTTCATCACCCCCAAAGAAATTCTACCCATTAGTCACTCAATTCCCCCATGATCTCCCCAGCCCTGGCAACCACTCTTCTATTGTTTCTATAGATTACCAATCCTGTAAATTTCACATAAATGGAATCATACATGTAAGCTTTTGTGATTAGCTTCTTCCACTCATGTTTTCAAGGTTCATTCATGTAGCAGGTATTAGCCCTTTATTCCTTTTTATGGATGAATAATATTCTCTTGTGTGAATACACATTTTATTATCCACTTATCAGTCAAGGGACCTTTGCATTGTTTCCACCTTTTGGCTACCACAATGTTGCCATGAATGAGTCTACAAGCATTGTGTTAGTTTCCATTTTGGTCTACCTAAAAGCGGAATTGTTGGGTTACACTGTAACTGTTTATGGGGAACTGTCACACTATCTCCCACAGTGGCTAAATCATTTTACCTTCCCATCAGCAGTGTATAAGGATAATTTTGACACATCCAGACACTTATAGTCATACTAGCAAATATGAAGAGGTATTTTGTGGTTTGTTACTTTTCCCTAACAATTAATGTTTTTTTTTTTTTTTTTTTTTTTGGAACCAGGGATTGAACTCAGGGACACTTGGCCACTGAGCCACATCCCCAGCCCTATTTTGTATTTTATTTAGAGACAGGGTCTCACTGAGTTGCTTAGGGCCTCGCTAAGTTGCTGAGGCTGGCTTTGAACTCGCAATCCTCCTGACTCAGCCTCCCAAGTCGCTTGGATTACAGGCGTGCGCCACCATGCCTGGCAATAATTAATGTTAAGCATCTCTTCATGTGTTTATTGATGTGTGTGTGTGTGTGTGTGTGTGTGTGTGTGTGTTACTAGGGATTGAACCCAGAGGTGCTTTACCACTAAGCCACATTCCCAGCCTTTTAAATTTATTTTTTGAGAGGTTCTTGCTAAGTTGTTTAGGGGCTCACTAAGTTGCTGAGGCTGGCATCGATCATGATCCTCCTGCTTCAGTCTTCCAAATCACTGGGATTCCAAGAGTGCACTACTGCGCCCAACTTTGACAGGGTTTTATCAAGTTGCCTAGGCTGACCTTAAATTTATAATCCTCTTTCCTCAGCTTCCCAAGTTGCTAAGATTACAAATGCTCAGCATATCTTCTTTAAAAATCCTTTTGTAAATTTTTTTTTTTTGGGGGGGGGGGGTACCAGGGTTTAAACCCGGGGGGTTTTAACCCCCGGGCCCCACCCCCCCCTATTTTTTTTTTTTTTTTTTTTTTTTGCAGTGCTGGGGATTGAACCCAGGGCCTTGTGCTTATGAGGAGGCAAGCACTCTACCAACTGAGCTATATCCCCAGTATCCCCCCCAAGCCCTTTTTAATATTTTATTAGAGACAGGGTCTTGCTGAGTTGCTTGGGCCTCACTAAGTTGCTGAGGCTGGGTTTAAACTCTCAATCTTCCTGCCTCAGCCTCCTGAGTTGCTGGGATTACAGCTGTGTGCCATCACGCCCAGCTTCCTTTGCTTATTTTTAATTTGGGTTATTGAGCTGGGGATTTGATTCACTTGCTTATTATGCACAATTCCAGCACCTTACACTCCTGCCATAAATTGAGTTTTTATTTTTTGTGGTATTAGGGATTGAATCTAGGGGCACTCTACCACTGAGCCACAACCCCAGTCCTTTTATTTTGAGATAGGGTCTTGCTAAAAATTGCCAAGGCTGGCCTCAAACTTGTGATCCTCAAGCCTCCCAAGTCACTGGCATAACAGGCATGTGTCACTATGCCCAGCTGGGGTTGTCTTTGTACTGTAGAGTTGTTTTATTTATATATCCTGGACAGGAGTCCGTATCAGATAAATGATTTGCAGATATTTTCGGATTCTGTGGGATGTCTTCTCACTTTTGTTCTTTGTTTTCCTTGTGGTACTAGAGACTGAAGCCAGGGCCTTGTGCATGCTAGGCTTCTTCCCTACCACTGACCTATATCCCAGTACCCCTCCACACCTTTTTAAAAATATTTTTTATTTGTGGATGGACCCAATACCTTTATTTATTTATCTTTATGTGGTGCTGAGGATCAAACCCCGTGCCTCACATGTGCTAAGTGAGCGCTCTACTACTGAGCCACAACCCCAGCCCCATCCCAGCCCTTTTTAAACTTGAGACAGGGTCTCATTAAGCTGCTCAGTCTGGCCTCAAATGTGATCCTCCTACCTCAGCCTTCCAAGTAGTTGGGATTATAAGTGTGTGCCACTGTGCCATTTTTCTTTACTGATAATCTCCTTGGTGTGCAAAAGCTCAGTTTTGTACATGGAAGTTTTATTTGAATAGTCATGCTCATTTGACAAATACACGGTATCTATGGCCGCTTTTGTGCTACAATGGCAGAATTTATAATTGCAAGAGACAAGATGGTCTGTAAAACCCAAAATATTTACTATCTGTCCGTAAGAGTCTGCAGGCAGAAGAAATCATCAAAAGTGTAATAAAGGGCTGACTACATGCCTAAGTCTAGAGATCTTCTGGAAAGTTTTCTAATAAAGCACAGAAGCTTTTTCATCTAAAACAACAAAAACAGGTTGAGGATATAGCTCAGTTGGTAGAGTGCTTGCCTTGCAAGCACAAGGCCCTAGGTTCAATCCCTAGCACCGCAGAAAACAAACAAACAAAAAAACTGGTTGGGGATGTAGCTCAGTGCAGAGCATTTGCCTACCACATACGAGGCCCTGGATTCTAACCCCAGCACCATACAAACACATTTTTTTTTTTTTTTTTGCATGCTGGGGATTGAACCCAGGTCCGTGTACATGCCCAGGCAAGCACCATACCACCAAGCCATGTCCTCAGTTCCCAAATATTAAAAAAAATAATAACCACTCTACCACCTTGTTGTACAGACTACTTTTCATATATAACAAAACTAGCATTGATTGCCACAACCCTACCCTGCTCTGCCCCCGATTTTTGAGTCAGGGTCTCACTCACTTGGTTGCTTTGAACTTGAACTTGTGATCCTTGATCCTCCAGCCTCAACCTCCCAAGACAATGGGATTACAAGAGTGTGCCCAGCTTCAAAATCAGCATTTATCAACCACAATATTTTTACAGGGCTGGGGATTTTGCTTACTGGTAGAGTGTTTGCCTAGAATGTGCTGGTTTGAGCCCCAGCACTGCCAAATAAATTGTATTATATACCTTAAAATCATGAATAAATTACTTGACTTTCCAATAAGTTAGTGATGGGGACACCCATGAGGGCAGATGGGGAGTAGATCCCTTTCTTTATTTTTTCTCCCATAGGAGAGTACACGAAGGGTGCACAACAATGTCTTCCACATGTGGCGATTCTACACCTTGACTCGAATGAGGAAAACAGCTGACTTTTTCCTTGTCCAGTCAAACTACACCTATGTGAACTGGTGGTCAGCAGCCCAGAGCCTTGTTATAGTTCTTTCTGGGATTTTGCAGCTGTATTTCTTGAAGCGTCTCTTCAGTGTTCCAACAACTACTGACACAAAAAAGCCAAGATGCTAAGCTGACTACAGCATCTGGGTTTTCCTTCTGGGGCAGCAGCTTTTTCAAAACTTTGGTCAAATCAGCTTTGGAAAGTTATTGGGGGAAAATCAATTTAGTATATCAATCTATTGTGCTTATCAACAAAAGCAAAACGGCAATAAAATTTCTAGTGCAAATGTTCTGAGGTTAACTATTCTAAAATAAATATTAAATGCCAAGATCAAAATGCGGTCCATTAGCCTTCAGTGATTCTACTTAGAGGTTAACAGAAAACCCTGGAAGGGAGAAGAGCAGAAAATGATGGGACAAAAGCAAATGTGCTTGCAGAGAATAAGAGGAGTTGTTAGAGTGCTTTTTGTAGTTTAAAGTATTTTATTTTTAGAGATGTCACCTTTGGAATTAAAAGTATTATATTCATTTAAGAAAATGTTTTGTTTTACAATACAGGTAATTTTTAAAACTCTGGCTCTAAAATGTTCTTTATAAAATATTGTAATTCTATAAGTGATTTTGGGGAAGTATGAAGATGAAGGAACTGAATTATTTCAGGGTTTGTAATTAGTGCTTTTTTGTTCAGTCTAGTCAGATAAGTAAAGGTTGAAAAGAGAAATGTTTTATAAAATCAGAGTAATGGAACAAAATTACAAACTGGGATCATCCCATCCAAGAAAAAGATTAAAAAAATACAAAAAGACAATATAATCAAATTATACCATAAGACCTTATGCTTAGTAAAAGAAATATGTAATATATGTAATATAAAAATAACTCCTCTACCATTTTCTCCAACACCTATTATTTGCAAGGCACTCTGCCATATGCTTTACAATCATGATTCCTAATCCTAAAAAACCTTCTTAGGCTGATGGTCAAAGCTATTTTTTAGTTTTTTGTTTTTTTTTTTTAAACAGAAGAAAATGAAGCTTACTGAAGTTCAACAACTCCATGGCCATATACCTGATAAGTGGCAGAAGTGGGATTTGAATCCGAGTTTTTCTTGCATACCACAGAGCCCTTACTATAGAAAAATAGCTGACCAAATTGCACTTATTATTTTAGCCAAATTCACATCTAAAACCTCAGACATGGCCCACTATTCTTATGTAGCAATATCTATCTTTTGTGATATTAATAAATAACAAAGAAAATCCATTGTGTTCTTATCAAGAGTTTGGAAAACAGTGTTATCACAGATAACAATACTATATTCTTGTCCTCAGTTCCAATAATTGAGGAGCTATTACTCAGAACAAGAAGCCCTCTGATTCAAATATAAAAGATCACAAATGTATAGATCTAAAACCTCACTTTTGAGTCATATCAGTATAGCAAGAAAGAGCCTGCACTTGTCAGTGATAATGAGAATATTAAACTAAGAAGTCCCTGTAGAGGTCACAGTGCTGACAAAATTCAACATGATGGGAGGCATCTGCATAGACACAGGAAACAAAGCTAGGCCCTTCCACACAGCTGTTAAGTTCTTGCGATGACTTCATTTTAAGTCAATGTCTCTTCATGCCGTACATATTCCCCAATGTCTGCTTGATGAAATACCACAATCGCCATGGGGTCTACTTTCCTGCAGTCTTGTGTAGACTTTGCTGCTACCCCAAAACCCTGGGATTCAAAAGAAGAGACACTGATTCACTCAAGTCATTCAATAAACCCATGTTGAGGGTTGAAAATAATAAAAATGAGAAAAAAAATACAGTTCTTCTCCTAGAGGAATTCAAAAGGTGCTTAGAAATTAGTCTCTCAGGAGCACAGACTGAACATACATCCTTCGTGAATAAAAAGACAGTTGGTTTTTGTAACAGCCATCATCTTTACTTACCAAAGGGATGTCTGCCATGGAGTACACCACCACTCCCTGGTACTGAGAAGTGTTTTCAGTGATTCGACCCAGACCAGATTTCAACACATGGTTTCCATACAGGAAGGACTGCTCTGCTCCAGGCTTTATCCATACTTTATACTGTAAGAGAGAATTAAAATCCAAGAGAGAAAAACAGTAATAGTTATATCCCTGTGGATAAGTTAGCTGCTGCTCTGTGATTCATTTCTGAAAAGAATTTTGGGGGAGGTGGAGGTGCATGTTTCCCTCAAATTGTTCATCCACCAAATAGAATTGCCATAAAGTTTCCTCAACTCTACAAGCAATTTTTCCCATGGACAGTTTAACGGCCCTTTTTCTGCATCCCAGCATCCTCCTCACCACAGCCATTTATTTGATTTCTGATCTTGAGCTGGATCTGCATAGGCTTTTCTACTTTGATTTCTGATCCTGAGCTGGATCTGCATAGGCTTTTCTACTTTGCTTTCTGATCTTGAGCTGGATCTCCATAGGTTTTTCTGCCTTGTTGGAGATAACTATACTATGCAGCTGCCTGGCGAAGCAGAAAGACCTACAAACATCCCATGTGCTGGCACTTGGCTAGATACTCTCAGGAACTCCACAGAAAAAGTTGCCCAATCATTTGAATTTTTTGTTTGCTTTGGTTTTGGCTTTGGTACTGGGGACTGAGCCCAGGGGTGCTTTACTACTGAGCCACATCCCCAGCCCTTTTGTCTTGTTTTGTTTTGAGACAGGGTCTCACTAAACTGTAGAGGCTGGCCTCGAAATTACCATCCTACTGGCTCAGCCTCCCGAGTTGCTGGGATTACAGGCGTGTGTCACCGTTTCAACGTGCCCTTCGACTCCCCTCATTTTTGATCTCCTTCCCAGTGTCGAAATGGAAGGCATCCCACAAACCTTGGCATAGGGTGCAAGGTAATCCAGAGCTGTAATGTGCAAACGGAACTTGTGGGTCTTAGTGAATTTTCCAAAGCAGGTCCCCAGCGATACCAGCTTGTCCCCGGAGATATTGGCGCCCAGCTTCAAAATCTTCTCACTAACGGGAAAGGGGGAGGAAGGTTTCGAGTGAGGGAGGCTGACGGGACGCAAGCCTCCACTCGCGTCCACACTGCCTGCCCAGCAACGCCTCACCTCACGTAGTACACCCGGTCGTTGTGCAGCCTGAAGCAGTAGGTGCCATCGGGCCTGTCCACCAGCAGCTGAAGATTCTCCCCGATGCTGAGGGGAAAGAGAGGACTGGAGGCCGCGCCCCGGCGGACGCACCCCGGCACCGCGACCCCACTCCACCCAGGGCCACCGCACACACACTCCCTCGTCCCCCCCGCGTGCTCCTACTATTTGGCTATCTTCTCAAACATTACACGGGTCTCCTCCTCAGTCAAAGGCCGCATTTTCCCGCTGGAGCGAAACTCCGGATCCTCGTGCCTCAGTAGCCAGAAACGGAAGTCGGGTACCGGCGGCTCCCTGGCAACCCGAAGCCTGCCTCTCTAGCCCCCCTTGCCTGGAGGACCGCCGAGGAAAGAAAATCGGCCGGAGAGGAAACCATAGAGACAGGAAATGTGTCCCTGTTGCTTCCGGTCGAAGGTGCTCAGCCCGCGCCCTCGCCGGTCGGGAGGGGAAGTGACGCAGCTGCCGAGAAGATGGCGGCTGCGGCGACTCTCCCGTCCTCATCGTCATCCACGGCGGCGGCCGCGGCTCTCGGAGAGGTGGAGGATGAAGGGCTCCTGGCGTCGCTGTTCCGGGATCGCTTCCCCGAAGCCCAGTGGCGGGAGCGGCCCGATGTGGGCCGCTACCTCCGGGAATTGAGCGGCTCCGGGCTGGAGCGGCTGCGGCGCGAGCCCGAGCGCCTAGCCGAGGAGCGGGCGCAGCTGCTGCAGCAGACGCGCGACTTGGCCTTCGCCAACTACAAGACCTTTATCCGTGGCGCCGAGTGCACCGAGCGTATCCACCGCCTCTTCGGCGACGTGGAGGCGTCCCTCGGCCGCCTGCTCGACCGCTTGCCCAGCTTCCAGCAGAACTGCAGGTGCAGCCGCCCGGCCCCGAGGGTTCTCTAATTATGATAGGTGACGTTTAGGACGCGCGTACTGTGCGCTAGGCTCTCGGCTGAACCACCACCACCAGAGTCGCTCCGTGGAGCAAGGGATGCTCCTCTCAGGCAGGAAGTTCCCAGGCATGTAGGACTGGAAGCCAAGCAGTGCGTCCCCTCTGTCACCCTGTCCCTTGCCCCAGGGCTGTCGTCACTGCGCTTTACTAATCCATTTAAACCTCACAACAGCCTTCGAGGTAGATACTGTATTTGCCATTTTATGAATAAGGAAGTTGAGATACAGGTTAGTGATTTATTACACAGCTACTAAGTTTTCAAGTCGTGATTGGAACCCAGGACCACGTTCCTCCTTGTAGGGCTGTTGTACTACATAAAAAGAATCCATGTAAAGCATTTATCATGGGGTCTGACATAGCACACAATAAATGCCAGCTTAATGTATGTGTACATTTATGTAATTATGTGCATATACACTAGCTCACATAGGATGCCATCTGCTCCAAAACTAACAATGATAGCAGGCTGACTAGGAAATCCTCCCATTTTGGGCCATCAGAGACAGTAAAAATTTCGTTTTGAGCTATATTGTACTTTCTTGGGTCACAGTCCAGTTTCTCTAAGCTGTATCCAGCCTTTTATGATTCAAGTTTAATTTTCCTTTTGATCCTTTCAATATTTGACTGCAGCTTTTGTACCCTCCATGCCCCCAAAACAGATGAGGGACTTCATAAAGCAAGTCCCTGCAGTTACTATAGAGAAATAGCAAAGTGGATTGTGGTGGGAACTAAGGTCGAACAGTAGCATAGGAGATTAAAACCCAAGGGAACTTGGGGCAAGGTTGTGTCTTGTAGGCCAGTTAGTGCTTTGTATTATGAAACCAACCATTATTAAAGGAACATTTGTCTCTTTTACTCTGCCTATTAAGATTTAACAGTGAGGCACAGTGGTGCATGGCTCTAATCCCAGTGACTTGGGAGGCTAAAGCAGGAGGACTGCAAATTCAAAACCAGCCTCTGCAACTTATGGAGGCCCCAAGGACTTAGCAAGACCCTGTCTCAAAAAAAAAAAAAAAAAAAAAAAGGCAAAAAAAGAAGGAAAAAGGCTAGGGACGTGGCTTAATGGCTAAGCAACCCTGGGTTCAATCTCTGGTACCAAAAAAGACCCCAAAAAACCAAAACACTTCCAGAGAGACAAACTCCCTTGCTACAGCTTAGTTCCCCTTTATGGGATCTAGAACAGTCTAATCATCCTCTATGTGCCAGTTCTTGCAACTGATTGAGATCTATCCATCATTTATTAGTTGTGTGATCTTGGCCAAGTTGCTTCACTTATCTGAGATAAAAAAAATGTCCTCAGGTACATTTATTTATAGGTTTGGTTTAAGGATTAAATCAGGTAAGCCATTTAACCCAGTGCCCAGTTTATAGTAAGTGCATGGTAACCAGCTAAGGTTTGGGGGCAGAGCATTAAGGGACTAACATTATCTTGATTGTTTCTAGGAACTTTGTGAAGGAAGCTGAAGAGATCAGCTCCAATCGCCGGATGAACACCCTGACTCTAAACCGGCACACAGAAATCCTGGAAATTCTGGAGATCCCTCAGCTTATGGATACCTGTGTCCGGAACAGCTACTATGAAGAGGCCCTGGAGCTTGCAGCCTATGTACGGCGACTGGAAAGGAAATACTGCTCTATCCCTGTCATCCAGGTAGCCTACTTTCCCAGAGTATTCAAGCTGATTTTTTTCTCAACAGTACTGGGGATTGCCCTCAGACCTTCTTTTTTTTATTTTTTTTATTTTATTTTATTTATTTTATTTTATTTATTTTATTTTATGTATTTTTAATTTTTTTAGATGTTGATAGACCTTTATTTTATTCATTTATTTATATGTGGTGCTGAGAATCGAACTCAGTGCTTCACACATGCTAGGCAAGTGCTCTACCACTGAGCCACAACCCCAGCCCCTTTTTTTATTTTTTTTTAGGACTGGGGATTGAACCCAGGAGTACTTCACCACTGAGCTATGTCCCTACATTCCCACCCCTTTTTGTTTTTTATTTTGAGACAGGGTCTCATTCAGTTGTTAGGCATCTGGGTAAGTTGCTGAGGATGCCTTGAACTTGGCAATCCTCCTGGCTCAGCCTCCTGAGTGACTGCGATTATAGGCCAGGGCATCACAAGTGGCTAATGTGATTTTCTTTGTTTTTTTTTTTTTTTTTTGGTGCTGGGGGTTGATAATTCTGTGATTGTGATGAACTGTTAGGTAAAAACCTTTGCATGTTTCACATTAGTTCTGTCAAGGAGGCAGGCTTGAGCAGAAAACATTCATTCATTAATTCACTCAAAGATACATGTTAATCATGTGCAAGGCACTGATCTAGGTGCTAGGACTGTGGTTTATCAAAGTAGTCAAGGCCATGGCTCTCATGAAGCTTATATGCTAGTGGAGGTCTGATAATTAACAAATAAATAAATAATATGATCATTTTGGATAGTCGTGTCTGAAGAAAATAAACTAGGGACTAGATGTTGTGGTGCACACTTGTAATTACAGCCACTCTGGGGGCTAAGACAGAAGTATCACAAGTTTGAGGTCAGCCTCAGCAACTTAGTGAGACTCTGTCTCAGAAAATAAAAAGAACTAGGAATATAACTATATTCCTAGCTATATGGCACCCCTAGGTTCAACCCCCATACCAAAAGAAAGAAAAAAAGGAATTATAAGCAAGGGAGGTATGCAACCAGATCTTTTTATGTGAACCTACTAGCATCAGCTTTAGAAATATATTTTGTATGGCAAGAAAACCATGGGAAGTTGGTCTGCAATGTTCAGGGTTAGTGGAGTGGGTTCCAGAGAGTGTCTCTGTTGTTACTTACTCCCTGTGTCATTAGGGCATTGTGAATGAAGTGCGCCAGTCCATGCAGCTGATGCTGAGCCAAATGATCCAGCAACTGAGGACCAACATCCAGCTCCCTGCCTGCCTCCGTGTCATTGGCTACCTCCGGCGCATGGACATCTTCACTGAAGCTGAGCTAAGAGTAAAGTTTCTTCAGGCCCGAGATGCTTGGCTCCGTTCCATCCTGACTGCCATCCCTAATGATGATCCCTATTTCCATATCACAAAAACTATTGAGGCCTGCCGAGTCCACCTTTTTGATATCATCACACAGTACCGTGCCATCTTCTCAGACGAGGATCCACTGCTGCCCACTGCCACAGGGGAACACACTGTGAATGAGGGTGCCATCTTCCATGGCTGGGTGCTGCAGAAAGTTTCGCAGTTCCTGCAAGTGCTGGAGACTGACCTTTACCGGGGGATAGGAGGCCGCCTGGACTCTCTGCTGGGCCAGTGCATGTACTTTGGGCTGTCCTTCAGCCGGGTGGGGGCTGATTTCCGGGGTCAGTTGGCTCCTGTTTTCCAGCGGGTGGCCATCAGTACTTTCCAGAAAGCAATTCAGGAAGCAGTGGAAAAATTCCAGGATGAAATGAATTCCTACACCCTCATCTCAGCTCCAGCCATTCTGGGCAGCAGTAACATTCCTGCCGCTGTGCCAGCCACTCAGCCAGGGACACTGCAGCCACCAATGGTACTTTTAGACTTCCCGCCTCTTGCCTGCTTCCTCAACAATATTCTGGTTGCCTTCAATGATCTGCGTCTCTGCTGCCCTGTGGCCCTGGCACAGGATGTGACTGGTGCCTTGGAAGATGCCCTTGCCAAGGTGAGTGCATTCATTGGTTTTCTCCTACCCTGGGCCTTTGGTAACAGATGGCCAGACTTTTGTAATAAACCAGTTCATATGAAAGTGGTGTCTGCTGACTTGGAGAGGCTGTGTGGTTTTAGAGGTTTATCTAGTGGAGAAGCTTGGCCTTGTGGGACCTAGAACCATCCATGAAGTGGTCACCTGAGATCATGATTCAGTAATATATTAGTTTTCAACGGGTATATAACAAATTTCCACAGATTTAGCAGCTTAAAATAGTACATCTGTTATTCAGGCACAGCATCCCTGGGTCCTGTTCAGGGTCTCACCAGGTTGTAGTCAAGTTGTCTAGGCTGTGGTGTAGTCTAGCTCAGAACTCCCTTTCAGGCTCATTCAGGTTGGCAGTTTTCATTCCTTACAGTTGCAAAAGTTGCAGGATTGAGATCCTTGAATCTCAGCGGCTGTCCCCTCCACAGGCAGCTCATAGCATGGCTGTTTCTTCCTTTTTTGGTATTAGGAATTGAACCTAGGGGTGTTTAACCACTGAGCAATATCCCCAGCTCTTTTTATATTTTTTTTAGTGAAGGGGTCTCACTGAGTTGCTTAGGGCCTTGCTAAATTGCTAAAGCTGACTTTGAACTTGTGATCCTCCTGCCTCAGCCTCCTGAACCACTGGGATTACAGGCATGTGTCACCATGACCAGCTATGGCTGTTTCTTGAAGGTCAGCAGGAGAGCATCTCTCCTACTTGAATCTCCTCTTCTAGGTATCCTATTTTAAAAGGTTCATCTGTCATGTATAACTAAAAAGAACAAATTAAAAAAAAAAAAAAAAAAAAAGGTTGATTTGATTAAGTCATACCCGTCAAGGATAATCTTCCTTTTGATGAATTCAAAGTCACTTGCTTCATTTTACTGGATCCATCATAGACCTCTTCCAGCCCCCAAGGATATCAAAAACCATATATTCTCTGTATAAATCCATGACTCTTCCACTAGAACTGGAAACTAAAAACAAGTTAGATAAGAAATACATCAGGAAAATGACAATTGCAAAGATTGACCACAATTCTGAATTTAAAGAAGATAGTATTGTTTGGAATGACTTCATGAAAACCTGAAGGCTGCATGTATGTGTTCCATTTCATGCACTGTGCAAGTGATTGATGGCATTCTTGTCTCTTAGGTAACTAAAATAATCCTGGCCTTCCATCGCGCTGAAGAGGCTGCCTTCAGCAGTGGAGAACAAGAGCTCTTCATCCAATTTTGCACTATCTTCCTGGAAGACCTTGTTCCTTATTTAAATCGTTGTCTGCAAGTCCTTTTCCCACCAGCTCAGATAGCACAAACTTTAGGTAAGAGAAAGGAGAAAGGATTTTAAAAAAATCTTTTACTGGTATGTAATTTGTTTTTTAGTAAATATACACAGATGTGCAACAGTCACACCATATGATTTTATGACATTTCCAACACCTCAAAAAAGATCATTCATGCCGGGTGCGGTGGCACACACCTGTAATCCCAGCACTTGGGAGGCTGAGGCAGGAGGATCGAGAGTTCAAAGCCAGCCTCAGCAACTTAGCAAGGCCCTAAGCAACTCAGTGAGACCTGTCTCTAAATAAAATACAAAATAGGGCTGGAGATGTGACTCAGTGCTGAAGTGCCCCTGGGTTCAATCCCCAGTACCGAAAAAAAAAAAAAGAAAAAGAAAAAGATCATTCATGCCCACTTACAGTTCCTCCTCAATCACAGCCTCCGCACCAGGCAACTTCCCTTCTGTTTATTTCTGTCCCAGTTTATTTTTGTGATGTTGGAGCCTGGGGTCTTCTGTTTGCTTGCAAGACCTCTATCACTGAGCTGCATCCCCCAGCTCTAAAGAAAGGTTTTTTGCTTTGTTCTTGTAGTACTGCAGGTTGAACCCAGGGGTACTCTACCACCAAGCTATGCCCCAGCCCATTTTCTTGAAATGGGGTCTCACCAAAATTGCTAAGGCTGGCCTCATCTGTGATCTTCATGCCTCAGTCTCCAAGTCATTGTAATTACAGGTGTAGACCACCACAACCAGCATTAGAGAAGGGTTTTTATTATTTATTTAGGGCTTTTTGAGGGTTGTGCTCGAGACTCAAGCATGCTAGACAAGTATTCAGTCAGCCTGAAAGAGGAGGAGTTTTAAAAATATTTTTTCCCAATTTGCTTTCTCTTCACTGTGTTCCATCCTGATGGAGCTGGTAGTGAGGGAGGCATAACTTCCCAAAGGGCAGTAAGTTAGTGATCACACTGGCTAAGTGGCTGCCCTCCACCTTGGCCCTAATTTTCCCTTGGGTCTGTTCCAGGAATCTCTGTTTAGTAATCTTTTGGCTCTGGCTCCATCTACCCTTCCCCATGCTATTCCAAATTACCTTTGTGGTCTTGCTTTACAGTATAGCTTCTTGTCCCACATCACAAAGGTGGTCTTTGCTATATTGAAATATATATTGTGAGCCGTGCTTGGTGTCCCACCCCTGTAATTCCAGAGATTCAGGAAGTTGAGGCAGGAGGATCTCAAGTCTCAGCAATGGAAAGGACTGTCTCTGAATATAAATGGGCTGAGATGTAGTTCAGTGGTTAAGCAACTCTGGGTTCAATCCCTGGTACAAAAAAAAAAAAGTGATTAGTGTATGTTCCTTTCTCTTTAGTGTTTTTTCCTGTGACTTCTGCATTTGATTTTATTAATAACGTTTTTTTTCTATTTCACTTTCCGTACCATCTGGGGCAGGCATTCCACCCACTCAGCTCTCCAAGTATGGAAACCTTGGGCATGTGAACATCATCCCTATCCAGGAGCCTCTCGCCTTTATCCTGCCTAAGAGAGACATGGTCTTCTCTCTAGATGACAAGGAGCTGGCGCCCAAGCTTACAGCTTCTGCACCGGAGCTTCCTGCCGAGGAGCCAGTTCTGGGATCTGCTGCTGCAGCCTGTCACACTGGTGGGCCAGAGGAGGTGGAGCCAGTGGAGTCGCTGCAGGGGAAGCAGATGGAGGGGGCGCCGTTGCTGGCCGAGGAGCCTAGTATGGGGTCTTAGCCTGTGTTCATCCCGCCAAGGAAGGGAACGGTGTGTGGTGCGTGGGATCAGAGGTTCCAGCAACACCGGGGATAGAGTCGCTGTCGGTTAGGGCTGCCTCTCCCAGGACAGCTGGGGGGAAGCTGGGAGGGTGTTTACCGGGACAGAGGGGGTACTTCCCAGTCACTCTTGTACGTCGGTAGAATTTAACAATAAAGCTGGGCAATCGTCGCCATCTGACTGCTGTCTTGCTGATGGTGTCGCCCAAGGCGCGCGGGAACTACACTTCCCGGCATCCCTGGCGGCGGCGGGGCGGGGGAAACGGCCTGGGCAGCGGGTTCCTGCCGGTGCGTACCATGGGTCGGCTGTTGAACGGGCTGCTACTGTTTGGACCGCTGTGGGCGCGTGGCTGCCCGGGGACCGCCCGGCTGAGCGGGGCACGGGAGAGTGGCGTCCGGGCCTGCAGCTCCACGGCGGCCGCGGACGGCCTGGAGGGTCCCGCGCGCCGGCGCTCCTACTGGCACTACGTGAGACGTCTGATGCTAGGAGCGCCGCAGCCGCCGTACCTGCACGTATGCCAGGTTGGAGACCCGGTGCTGCGGACCGTGGCGTCCCCAGTGGAGCCGGCACAACTGGCGAGCCCGGAATTGCAGCGGCTGGTGCAGCGGCTGGTGCAGGTGATGCGGCGCCGGCGATGCGTAGGCCTGAGCGCGCCGCAGCTGGGGGTGCCGCTGCAGGTGCTGGCCCTGGAGTTCCCCGAGGCGCTCTTCCGCGCCTGCGCGCCGCGCCTGCGCGAGCTCCGCCAAATGGAGCCTTTTCCGCTGCGCGTGCTCGTGAACCCCAGTCTGCGGGTGCTGGATAGCCGCCTTGTCACTTTTCCCGAGGGCTGCGAGAGCGTCGCCGGCTTCCTGGCTTGCGTTCCCCGCTTCCAGGCTGTGCAGATCTCAGGTGCGGGCGGTAGGACCGGGGACGGCTGGGTAACCGTGCTCTCTCGCCCTGTCAGTGGAGGCTGCGGCACCGAAGCCCACGGAATGGTTTCTGCGACTCTCCAGCGGGACTGCAGACAGGTTTATAGTTCGTCTGTAGAGCCTCCCCTGGGAGCGAAGCAGGACCTGGGAGTGCACGGGACTCAGGACTGACGGACTGGTGGGGAAGAGGCGCCTGTCAGGCCAGGACCCCTCGGGATACGAGTTGGGAGGTGCCCTAATTCCGCAGTTAGCTCCCATTCCGGCCTCCCCTTTATTCTCTCCCTGTCTCTCTCCTTGCTTCTCTCTTCCTCTTTCCCCCCACCCCACATTCATTCTCTCTCCCTTTTTCCCCCCACCCCACATTCATTTTCTCTCCCTCCATTTCCCTTTCTTCTGCCCCACTTTATCTGTCAAGATGGGTTTGGAGAAGTGGGACCCAGCTTTGCCCAGCGCGGGGCGATAAGCCATTCCACCTCTGTCATACCATATGTTTTGTGGAATGTGGTTCTCTGGCAGGGTTGGGATGATTGTTATTCTTGAGCTGATCACTTGGTCCAAGAACGTCAGAAGGTGTCTCTTTATTTTCTACTGTATCAGACTGAAATACCTTTGATAGGAAGCAACATTTGAGAAGTGGGAGGAGTCTTCAGAAAGGAGGCGTCTTAGCAAAAGTTTCTCATTGCCCCACCCCTACTGAGCACCACAATCTTTTTATTAGAGGGGGAACCAGGTTGAATACTTGGGAATGGGCAGAGTTGGGTCATCTTCTCTAGGAGGGGTAGGGGCTGTTGTGTATATTTGCTTCCTGATGTTGCCTCTTGTAAATTGGAGCAAACAGGACAGGGGGCAGGGAACAGCGCAAGGAGGTTGAGAATGGTGCGGTTCAGCCTGTGCTCACCTCACCTGGATCAGCGTGTAACTTCCTTTGCAGGGATGGACCCAAGAGGAGAGCAGTTGGAGTGGCAAGCAAAAGGATGGACTGCCCGCATCATCCAACATGAGATGGACCACTTGCAAGGCTGCCTGTTCATTGACAAAATGGAGAGCAGGACGTTTACAAACATCCACTGGATGGAGGTGAATGACTGAAGCTTTTCTGCTGGGGCTGAGGATCTGGAAAACCTAAATGTAAACACTTTGACTTGAGTTGGGAACATCTTCCTTGACTTCAACTTGGTATTAGTCCAGATCTGAAAGAAAACCATGGTCTGCCAGTGCATGTTGAACTGACTTGGAGGAAGATCTTAGAAATGTTTATTCAAGTCAGGTTTAGACAAAATACTGCTACAACATGAGAAAAATAATCCCCCTGAAGTAGATGTTTCCTGACAGTTCTGTATGGAGAGAAGTGGGGCAAGTAAATAACCATTTTCAATAGAAGTGTTATCATAAGACTTGTGTAACCTACTCCCAAAGCTAAGATTTCATAATAATATAGTCCCCAAATATTAGAAAGCTGTGTTTAAAAATGCAGGTAAGGCAGAGGTTGGCCACATTCCCTGAGTTCTGCAAAGGGCTTGTGTCTGACTTGTAGAGTCCTTGTTTGCCTTCGACATCAGCTGCTTATAAAAGTAAAACACAGGACAGAGTGGCCCCAATTCAAGAAAGTGTTTAATGACATTATTAATGTAAATAAGTATTCACACATTTTAACAGGTTCAGATAGTTTAGGTCTCCACCTTTCTTTTTATTTTTTAAAGATGGCATCTTGCTGCATTGCCCAGGCTGGGCTCAAACTCCCAATCTTCTTGCCTCAACCTCTCAAGTAGGTGGGATTATAGATGTGTAACACTGTACCCAGCTCAGGTCTTTTATCTGCCACCTTTAACAAAGTTAGGAAAAAGTTTGCTGCTAAGATCGGTTGAACAGCTGGTACTTGGCTCAGAGTTTGGGTGGAGGCCATGGAACAGGGCTGGAGACGGGGATGATAACTGATAGAGAGCCCCTTCCTGTCATAATTAAGACAGTAATAGAAAGCAGAATTGGTACTTGACTGTTCACCATGCTCATTTTGAAAAACAAATTAGCATTATACTGACCAGTGTTTAACTTTTAAGAAACTGTCAAGAGTTTTGTTAGGAGGTGAAGGAATTCCAAAAGTATTAGGTAAATTGTCTAACCTCATTTTTTGTTTGGGTTTTAGGTTTTTAGGTTTTTTTTTTTTTTTTTTTTTTTTTTTTTGTATTGCTGGAGGCTGTGCACAGGCTCTACCACTGAGCTACACCCTTAGCCTCTGAAGCAGGTATTCTTGTAAAACAAAATCCTCTAAATCAATGTACACAGTGAGGGCTGGGGGTGTAGGTCAGTGGTAGATCAGAGCACTTGTCTAGCATGCAGGAGGTCCTGGGTTCAATCCCAAGTACTACAAAAATACAACATGCATGGTGGTGCATGCCTGTAATTTTAGCTACTTAGGAGGCTGAAGTAAGAAAATCACAAGTTGGAGGACAGCCTGGACAACTTAGTGAGACTCTGTCCCAAAAACTGAAAAGGGCTGGGCATGTAGCTCAGTGATAGGGAGTTCAGTAAATTATTTACAGAAAAAGTGTTTTAAACAGTACTTAGACCAACCCAGGAAACACCCACTCTTGTCTAGTTTTCTGTAACTTTGGAGCAAACTGACTGGCTGAAGATGGAGTCAAACTGGAGAGGAATCACCATCAAGCACTGCCCCAAGGTTAGAGGCTCAGCCACTGGGGATGTTTGTAGAAAGCGCTCCTTTACACCGAAAACAAGGGCCTCTAAAGTTAGAATTCAGTAAGTATCCTTTCACTTGAACAATGCTGAGAAGCTCCTGCAGAGTGATATCAAAACATTCTGATGCTTCCTTATAGTCTTCTGAGGGTCACCGCCCTTTGTGACACCTTTGTGATGGTTGGTATCAACAAATCCTTGTGTTTCCAGTAAAGAAAAGTTCTCCTACCAAGTAATTGGCCACAAAAACCGCACATACATACCAATCAGAATCTTGAACTATTTTTTTTTTTTTTTTTTTTTTTTTTTTTTTGCTTTTTGGTACCTGGGATTGAACTCAGGGGTACTTAATCACTGAGCCACATCCCCAGCCTGTTTTATTTTTTGAGACAGGGCCTAAGTTGCTTAGGACCTCTTTAAGTTGCTGGCCCCCAACTTGAAATCCTCCTGCCTCAGCCTCAGAAGTTGCTAGGATTATAAACTTGTGCCACCATGCCTGCTCCCATTCAGGTTTTAAGAGAGGAATTAAGGCTGGAGGTAGAGCTCATTGGTAGAGAATGTGCTTAATATGCTTGAGGGCCTGTGTTCAGTCCCAGTAAAATAAAATATAGAAGGATAATACCAGTTTTTGGAAGAAAAATGGGTAGACCATCCCTTCACAGGCTGCAGTCTTTGTTTCCTGTCAGCCTTTTTCATTTGCGTGTGGTTTGACTAGTGTGTTCCTGTGCAC
Source organism: Glaucomys volans (assembly GCA_020662805.1). Taxonomy (NCBI): domain Eukaryota; kingdom Metazoa; phylum Chordata; class Mammalia; order Rodentia; family Sciuridae; genus Glaucomys; species Glaucomys volans. Next base: position 382,674 of record JAJEJO010002128.1, read on the forward strand.
AGGGTGAAGCTGAAAGTTCTGTGTCTGTTCCATGTCACAAGGCATTTCTGGGACTTCCAGCTTTGGAACCTTGGTGTCTACTTCAGGGGTCACCAAGTCCACTGGCTGCCTGGCAGGCAACATAAATGAGTGGGGAGGGGGAACTCCTAAACAGGACAGCCCCTGCTCAGCAGCAGCTGATAGGCTGTCTCATAGGGATGCAGGCCCAGCTTTACCTCCAGAGCTAGAAATCTGGTTTGGTTTTTTTTTTTTTTTTTTGTGGTGCTGGGGATTAAACCCAGGGCCTTGTGCTTTCGAGGCAAGCACTCTACCAACTGAGCTATATCCCCAGCCCAGAAATCTGCTTTTTAAAAAAATTTTTGGTACTGGGGATTGAACACAAGGGTGCTTTACCACTGAGCTGCATCCCCAGCCCTTTTAATTTAAATTTTTTATTTCGAGACAGGGCCTCATTACATTGCTGAGGCTGGCCTTGAACTTGAGACCCTCAGACCTCAGGCTTTCAAGTCACTGGGATACAGGCGTGTGTCATCACCCAGCAAAATCTGCATTTTTATGTCAATTCTTGATTTTTAAATGTTGGCAGCAAACCAAACCAAACAGCTGCACATTATGTCTGGCACACAGGCCTCCCAGTTTGCAGTCTCTGATTTGGACACTGGACAATAGGAAAGCTGACCAGGTCTCTTAAATACCTCCAATCTTCTGAGGCTTAGCTGGAGGGGCTTTTGCCACCTTACTGGAGAGCAGGCCTGAGAACTGTAACAGATGGCCAGCATTCCTGCTTCCTTCCTACTCTGCTGAGAGGAGAGCGGAAGAAAGGAGGAAGCAAAGAAAATCACAGCATCTTACTGGAAGCAAGAGTGGCCTTCAGGTAGCCCCAGACAAGTCAAAGATGAGACCACTCCAGTGGCTCAAGAAGGGAAAAGGATTTATTAGACCATCTCCAAGACAGGGACCCAGGGCAGCGGCTGGGTTCAGTGTTCTTACACTGGGGGGGGGAAAAAGGCAGCAGTGGAGATGCACCTGCCTTCTCTCCTGATCAAAACAGCTTTGTGCTCACAGAAACCATCTCCTCCTCTTGCAAGGAAGACACAGGGCTCTGGATGCAAACCTAGGAGGGTGGGAATGGCTTTTCTTACTCTTCATCAGTCTGTTCTCAAGGAGCCAAACTTGGGCATAAAAGGAGCAGGGAGCTGGGGCCTGGCCACGCCCACTCCTAGACACTTCCAGGGGATTTTATCTTTATAAACAAGACAAATCAAAGCAGCATTAATTTAGGGGAACAAAAATAAAAAATAAAGACATGGAGGGGCAGGGAAAGGAACTGGTCAGCATCCAGGAGAGAGAAGTAGGAAGAGCCAGTATCCACTGAGTGCCAGACCACAGCGGAGCATCAGCTGCTGTGGAGGCCCTTTTCTTCCTGCTCCCTGGCTGGCGGCCAGACAGCAGAGGAGACACTGTGGTGACTTTAGGACGAGCCCTGGAGCCCTGTCTGGCCACCAGTGTAGGGAGTACCGTAGATGTGCCCCAATCAACCTCCCACCTTCACCTTCACCCACGTGAAGAAGCTTTTAACTCTCCTGTCCAAAGTCCTCTGAGAATTTCTTCACTTTCAGGAGGTCATCTGCATTCACTGTGGGCCGGGTAGTGGCCAAAGACCGGAGCATGTCAGACTGCAAAGACAAGAGGATACTGCTGAGAAGCAGCCAGGCTCCAGGTGCTCGGCCTCCCTCCTTGCAAAGCTGTGCCATCTAGGGTAGCAAGAGGCCTGTCTTCCAGGTCACTGCCCAGTTCAGAACTCCCTATATTTGCTCCACTTGAATCTGTGACAGGGACCCTCTTCCATACTGAGGCAGCACATATCATTTCCAGAGGCCTGATCTGAATGAATCAAGACTCCATCATAACTCCCATTTTTTAATTGCATGCCGATCACTCCAGGACAGAATGAGCACTGTGACTGGCAAGACTAGGAGATGGCGGGGCCAGACTACCTGGGTGAGAGGCTGCCTATCCACTGCCTTAAATGAAACCTTGCTGACATACTTTTTCTTGTTCCTTCTGGACCAATTAAGACCCCTGGCATGACAGTCACATTATCTAGACTTTAGTCTTCCTGCTAAAGAATATAAACTGATAATGCTACTGACTGCCCCCATTTAGTCACAGCAAGAGTCTCAGCAACCCAAACTTGCAGAGGCCAGTGTTTCAGAGGAGCCATGATAACCCAGCACCCAGAAGGAAAGAAACTCAGTTTTCTCCTTGGACCCAGGCCCCTAATTTTTTGGGCTCTGTAAAGTCCTTTCTCCCTGCTGTTTACTTACCATGCAAACCACAGGCTCTAAGAGTTTGTCACCAGGAACATCCATCCAAGTCATTTCTATGGCCCCTGGGTCGCCTGGAGAGCATGGGGTGAGGAGGTCATCAATCACAATGCCAGGGTTGGTGCGGGAAGGACCACAGACCTGAAACCAAGCAGGAGTTTGACAGGCTGGTGTAGCTGTTCTTCACTGTTAGGGGATAGCAGGACACTTCAAATTTCTAAGGATGTCCTAAGGAAGGGAGTGGTTGGATTCCAGGTCTTCAGGATCAGAGGAGGGATGGCTCCTTCAGAACTCCTGGGCTAGCTGGGCATGATGGCACATGCCTGTAATCCCAGGGACTTGGGAGACTGAGGCAAGAGGATCATGAGTTCAAAGCCAGCCTCAGCAACTTAGCAAGGCCCTAAGCAACTTGGTGAGACCCCACTTCAAAAAATAAAAAGGGCTGGGATGTGACTGTGGGTTAAGCACCCCTGGGTTCAATCTCTTGTACCAAACCAAACAAAACAAAACTCCTGGGCTACCAGGGCAGAGTGGCACATGCCTATAATCCCAGCTACTCAGGAGACTGAGACAGGAGGATCACAGGTTCTAGGCCAGCCTAGGCAACTTACCAAAGCCATGTCTCAAAATTAAAAATAAAAAGGGCTACCTGGACACAGTGGTGCATGCCTGTAATGTCAGCACCTCAGGAGGCTGAGGCAGGAGGATTGCGAGTTCAAACCCAGCCTCAGCAACTTAGACTGTGTCTCTAAATAGAAATAGAAAAAAGTGCTGGGGATGTGGCTCAATGATTAAGGACCCTTGAATTCAGTCTACAGCGCACACACACACACACACACACACACATACACACATATGAAAAGGTCTGAGGATGTAGCTCTGTGGTAAGGGCCTCTGGGTTCAATCCCCAGCACTGGAAACAAACAAAACAACTCCTGTGCTGAGTGGTAAATGTGGCTCAGTCTGATTCAGAGTCTGTTGACAGCTCTGTTGACCTCCAGAATCTCAACTAATAGCCCCAAACATCTCACCTTCCTTATTTTTAGTTGTAGGTGGACACAGTCCCTTTATTTTACTTATTTTTATGTGGTGCTGAGAATAGAACTCAGTGCTTTGCACATGCTAGACAAGTGCTGGGCACATGCTCTACCATTGAGCTTCAACCCCAGCCCTCACCTTCCTTATTAATGCCACTAAATTTCATCAAAAATGCAGTAGCAATAAAATTTTTTTTCCACTGAAGTGTATGCCCTAGCAAAACATCCCCCAAACACCCTAAGGCTCTTTCCATTACCTTCAATTCTTGATTCAAATGTCACCCCAGTGTTGCCTGGCCTTTAATAGTGCAACCTGCTTGTCCCCTAACCCTCTGACACTCCTGGTCTATCTTACCCTGCTTAGCTCTTCCTCATCACCTGCTAAGGAGCTGACTCTTAATCTTGTTTATTATTGGTCTCCCCCCACTTGAAGAGAGGCTATTAGAGAGAAGAGAGTTTCATCTGTCATGGTCACTAATGACTTCTCAGCACCTAGCCCGTCAGGCACATAGGACCACAGCAGACCCTCAATAAAGATCTGCTGAAGGAGAGCATGGGTCGCCCTTACAATTAGTAACATTCAAGCATTTACTTGGCATCTACTCTCACACAACACAGTGTAGCTTGGGGAGGCTACAGAGCTGTGGAGACAGTGCCCCATCTTTTGCCTCCTCACAATCAGAGACAGACACACTTAGGCAAGGGCTGCAGCGATGGGAGGGCACGTGCACTCCTGCCCTCTTGAACCAGCAGGCACACCTGACTCTTTCCCTTGGTTCTCCAAGAAATTGAGAATGCGTCTTCTGAGTAGCCAGCGAGCTGGCAAAGAAAACAGACACCCCTTGGAGATACTGCCTAAGCCATTACTGGCCACCCACCTGATGTTTTTAGTACTGGGGTTTTAGCCCAGGGATGCTCCACCACTGAGCTACATTCCCAGTCCTTTTTATTCTTTATTTTGAGACAAGGTCTCACTAAGTTGCCAGTTCTGGCCTCGAACTTGCAATCGCCCTGCCTCGACTTCCCAGCTGCCACTCACCTTCTTGAAGTGTGTTGCTGACTGCACTTTTCTGACAGGCTGCATAAGGGAGTCCCTCACAATGATGCTGATGTCTGCACCGGAGTAGCCTTCTGTCTTCCGGGCCAGCTCGTGGATGTTGGCATCTGTGAGGTTGTGGGGAGTGCTCCCCAGATGTAATCGGAACATCTGGGCACGGGCAGCTTCTTCTGGCAGTGGGATATATATGCGCTTTTCAAACCTACAGAGACAAATGCAGGGCAGGAAATGAAAAGTTAACACCATAGAATGGAGTTTAAAAAAGGCACAGCATGGAGATCAAATGAGGTGCACTTTCAGACCAGCGTTGCTGGCACCATGGCCCTCAAGAAGCTGGCTTCATAAGGGCTCTGCTCCAGTCAGACCAGGGAGGACACCAGAGAATGAGGTCAGAGTGCACCCACAGGCTGCCAATGGTAGAAGCCAGAAGGTAGAAGTTAGCCCCCAGCCCGTCCTGCAGAAGACTCACCTCCTTCTAATAGCTGAATCCAACACCCATGGGATGTTTGTGGCACCAAGAACCAGAGTCCCATCATTGTTATTCCCCACCCCTATGGAGAAAGGGAGACAAAGACATGGACTATGAGGACACCTGCAAGGGTCAGTCAGAATCCTTGGGATAGACCTCAGTGGCTTTGTGAGTCATCACCTGAAGCCATCCCTATGCCACCACTGGCAGGGTCCCAGTTAAAACTAAATCACACCCTTGCCTGGCCTTGCTGGGGTGAAGACCTACAGCACCATCTGCCACAGGAAAGGCAGAGTGGCTGGCTGGCAAAGGCCTCGGCAACCTCTGTGGTGAAAGCCCACTTAACAACTGAGGAGATGATGCCAAGAAGTGCTTCTGCTCCACTCCAAGGACAATCATCCAGCTACAGCTAACTCTGGAGCCCTGCGTTGGCCTTAGGTGGAGTGATGACCCAGGGGGCACCCAGACTGGCACGCACCCTGCATCTGGACCAAGAACTCTGTTTTGATCCTTCGGGCAGCCTCACTCTCATTCTCATTCCGGGACCCACAGAGGGAATCCACCTCATCGATGAAGATGATGGAGGGTTTGTGCTGCCTGGCCAGCTCAAACAGATTCTTGACTAGCCTGTAAGGGTGAAAAAGGGGTTAGGATTTGGATGCTCCCAAACATGCCCTCCCAGGGATCCAGCCACTACTTCTCTTGTCCTTCCTGCAAGGAGGTTGAAAATTAATGTCAGGGAGAATGGTGGTGACAAATTCTTTGACAGCAGTGCACTAGGAAGAGCATGCCTTGGCACCAGCTGCAGACCCTGGGGGCCCAGGCATTAGTTCTGGACTTAGAACAAGTCATTTCTCTTGCCCTAAGCCTCAGTTTCATCATCTGCAAGATAGGACAGTGTGGGGAATAAGCCAAATCCTCTGACAGGGGACAGTCAGCTCATACTCAGTCATGGTTCCTTTCCCTTTCCTTTTTGAGTACTTCATCTCTCCCAAGTTCTCTTCTCGTCACCTATCAGGATGGTGTCCCAACCAAAAAGCTGGCAAGATTTCCCTCTCCTGGCTACTCTCCCTGAACATTAAACAGCAGCTCGTCTGGGCAGCGACTCCAAGGGGCAGGGGAGCTGGACCTCACAGCTGCCAGGGACACCAGGAGAGTGCAGCCCATGGCTGACTTACTTCTCACTTTCCCCCAACCACTTAGACATCAAATCTGAGGAGGACACAGAGAAGAAGGTAGAGTTGTTGGCCTCTGTTGCCACAGCCTTGGCCAGATAGGATTTCCCTGTGCCAGGGGGTCCAAAGAGCAGTATCCCTCGCCAAGGGGTACGCTTGCCTGCAATAGAGAATAACTGAAGTAAGCCTCCTGGTTGGGGAATGGGAAAAGAACAAACAAAGGAACGGAAAGAGCAGAGGGCCTTCAGACACTGTAAGTACAGTAAGAAAGAGAAAGTCCTAGAAAACAATTGATTCTAGGAACAAAGGATCAGAGGAATTGAACATCTCCTGGGAGCTTGGTCCTTGTCTTCTGTTTTTATTTTTGTGATGCTGGGATTGAACCAGGGCCTCACCCATGCTTATGCTCTATCACTGATCCTTTTTTTTTTTTTTTTTTTTGCAGTGCTGGGGATTTAACTCAGGGTCTTGTGCTTGTGAGGTAGGCACTCCACCAACTGAGCTATATCCCCAGCCCCTCTATCACTGATCTTGTTAATGATCTTGTTAATGATCTTTATTGTTCTTGCCAAGTGACACTGGCTGGCACTGGTTCCTTACCCTGCCCACCCACTAAAATGGGCCAACTCAGTTTTAGTCACACAAATGTGTTTGATGCCACAGGAGATAACTGGTGAGCAGGCCTTGGGGCTTCTCCTTACAAAGAACATGGCAAGGCCAGGCCTGGTCTTCTTGGGCTAATTTCAGAGGGGGAGCCCCAAGATGGCTGCCTCAGAAGCCTGATAGTTTTATGCCTGAGCTTCAGGTGGCTCAAGTCTTTACCTGTGAACAAGTGTGGGAATTTAATTGGCAAAATGACAGCTTCTTTGAGAGCCTCCTTGGCCCCCTCCAGCCCTGCCACATCATTCCATCGTATGTTGGGCTTCTCCATTACAACAGCACCTACAGAGGGAAGCAGAACCAGAGTCCAACCATGAGCATGAGCCAAGCCAACAGGAGACCCTGCCACATTCCCTCCCATTGTCACAGGGCTTCAGGCTTCTTACCCATTAGTTGTTCCTGCAATTTCTTTTTCTCTGGATTATCCCCTTCACTGTCACTATCACTGCTAGGAAAGGAAATAGAAGATCACAAGCTGGCCCTTCAGCCTGGGAGCAGGGAGGCTCTCAGAGTGAGGTCACACTGCTGTGGGTAAGGAACGCTCCTCCTCAACACTGGTAAGGGACTGGCAGGCAGGAACCTTGAGACACCAAGCCCATAGGCTGTTCACCAAGAAAACTCCCATACCTGTTCTCATTTCTTCATTAAGGCAACAAGGATAGAGATTTCTGGCCTCTCCCAAGGGCTGGTAAGGGAACTGTGCTTTGCCTAAATCTAAAGAGTAGTCAGTCAAGCCGATGTAGCTGTCAGAACCCTTTCCTATGGACGTGGAAAGGGCACATGGCAGTGACTCAAAACAGTTCCAAGGACAGGAAGGAGGTAAAGTTTAAATCAAAAGATGAGGGGCTAGAGCTGGGGGCGGTGGCACACGCCTGTAATCCCAGTACTTGGGAGGCTGAGACAGGAGGGTCGCGAGTTCAAAGCCAGCCTCAGCAACTTAGTGAGGCCCTAAGCAACTCAGTGAGACCCTGTCTCTAAATAAAATACAAAATAGGGCTGGGGATGTGGCTCAGTGGTGGAGTGCCCCTGGGTTCAATCCCCAGTACCAAAAAAAAAAAAAAAAAAAGAGGGGCTAGGGTTGTGGCTCAGTAGTACAGCGCTTGCCTAGCATGTGTGAGTCACTGGGTTCAATTGTCAGCACTGCATATAAATAGATGAATAAAAATAAAGGTCAATCAACATCTAAAAAAATACTCAAAAAAATTAAAAAAAAAAAAACAAGATGAATGTGCTCTCATCCCAAGAGCTAGCTCCTATCCTATCATTTATTTGTCATCCACAAAACCCTTCTATCCCTTCTGGAAACCCTTGGCCTCCTTGTTCTTTGGTATGTCTCTGGTTTTAGGGAACCAGACCACAGGCATGGACTCTGCCCAGGAGAGCATCTCACCTCTGATGAGGCAGCTGACACATACTTCTTTCCTACCCTGTAACTCTCCAGCCCCGAGGGCCCTTGCCTGACTCCACACACCACTGCAATTGTGCTCAGCTGACTGGGATCACTGTGGTAATTAAACCCCAGACCTGAGATGAGAGGCACAGATAGACCACTAGCTGTGGGATGAGAAACCAAGGCTCTGGATGGGGGTCCAGACTCTAATTATGTTCTAGCTCAATGACCTTGGCTAATCTCAGGCTCTCTGTTTCTGTTGCCTTACCTGTCAGATGAAGATAATGGTTCTCTGTGATAACAGCAGCTGATATTTACTGAATGCTTACTATGCACCAAGCTCCCATCTAAGGTTTTACCCATATCATCTCATCTGCTCCTTATAACACTAGGAGCAGAGTCCTATCATTTTTCCTTTATGATATAAGACTAGAGACATAGAAGTCAAGGTCACATGGCAAGGCAGTGGGAAAGCCAGGGTTCTACTGAGCCACAATGCAAAGGCCAAGGCTCATCACCCCATGCTAGGCCCCCTATCTCCCTACGGCTTTTCTATACAGATCCAATAACATAACACAGGTGAGTATTCTGCAAAGTCTTAATGAAAACAGCTGTTGGCATTATTGTTATGAGTGGAATTCCCCAGAAGGAGGATACCATGACAGTTCAAGGCAGCGTTAGCACCAAGAATAACAGTCAGACGTGAAGAGGGCACACGGACCAGGGTCAGCAGTACACTCCAGCATACTCACCCCTTGCCCTCACTCTGATTCTCTTTGACTGGCTTTTTGCCGTGTTTCTCTTTGTTTCGTAAATAATCCTTCAGCTTCTCTGCCCGGTCTAGGTACTGCACGCACTTGGCTCGAATGCTCTCCTTGGCCTTGTCACTGTGTGCCTCATCTGCAAAGGGGAAGCAGAGTGGACCTGTGAGTTTTGTGTGTCCACCCTGCTCTCAAGGAACTCCGAAGCTGGCCGGCCCTGCCTGGACTCACACTTGATAGCGTGGAGGAAGTACTCCACAGCATGCTGGTAGAGCCGGAGTGCCTCCTCGTAGTTCTTGGCTTTGTCCTCTTCTGTGGCTTTTGTCACCAGATCAATGGCTTTCTGGAAAAACAAGGCAAATAGCTCAGGCTGCTTCCCAGGAGATCCAGAAAGTTCCTTGCGGTTACAAGCAGCCGAATGAGATATGAGGGGAGAGAGTGCCAGACCTGTGGATTCACTGGTTGCAGGCCAGTATATTGCCCTATTTTTCTCACATCAACTTAGGCCTTGGCTTGGCTGGAGATATAACAGTGGTAGAGCGCTTGCTTGCCTAGCATGTGGGAGTCCCTGGGTTTGATCTTTGGTACTGCCAAAACAACAACAACAAGCCAGGCGCAGTGGCACACGCCTGTAATCCAAGCGACTGAGTGTCCCTGAGTTCAATCCCTGGTTCCAAAAACAACAACAACAACAACAACAAAAAAAAATTGTCGAGCCAGGCGCTGTGGCACATGCCTATAATCCCAGCACTTGGGAGGCTGAGGCAGGAGGATCACGAGTTCAAAGCCAGCCTCAGCAACTTAGCGAGGCTCTAAGCAACCCAGTGAGACCCTGTCTCTAAATAAAATACAAAATAGGGCTGGGGATGTGGCTCAGTGGTGGAATGCCCCTGGATTCAATCCCCAGTACCAAAAACAAACAAACAAACAATTGTCGGGCTGGGATTGTGCGTCAGTGTTAGAGCGCTTGCCTGGCATGTGTGAGGCCCTGGGTTTGATCCTCGGCATCGCATATAAATAAATTAATTAAATAAAAGTCTGCTGACAACTAAAAAAAACCAAAAAACAAAAAACAATTGTCTCTCTTCCCAGAGAGTTTATGTAGTTCAAAACAATATCCTCTCCAGTTCTCTGGAGCACAGCAAGTAAAACCCAACCTAGTATCTGGGGCTTGGGTTTCAAGGAAGAAATCCGGACTATGCTGAGGGGAAACACCAGAAGCAATCGATTGCTGTGTTGCTCAGCAAGGAGGTCAGACACTGAACTGGGCCTTGGGGTTGCAAAAGAGCCAGCCAGGTAGGAAAGCCGTAAGGGGCATAAGTACACCTCTACATCCTTGACTGGCCCACCTCAACTTGCTTCCCTCAGCTGAAAAGGGAAGACAGTTTTCTTGAACTGTCTGAAGGTGACACCAGGGAGGGGACATAGGCCACATGGCTCCATATAATCCCTGTAGTTCCAGGAAGAAAAATGCTTGCTTACTCCTGAGATGACATGATCTACCAATTGAGGGAAACTCGCCCTTAGAACTTCTAAGAACCCTGTGAGCAATGTCTTTGGGGAGTCATCTAAGTCTTGTAGGTCCCTGTATTGGCTGAACTGGAAACTGGAAGCACCTACACATTCAGTTTTAGAAACTGCAGCTTCCCCAACCCACAAGCCTGACCAGAATTCTTCTCTATCTGGTGCAGCTCTACTAGCTAGGCAGGCAGATCCTACTGCAGACCTAGTTCCAGCCACAGAAAACAACCTCCTGACCAACTCTGGCAGGGCCAGAGCACTGTTCAGCTTTTCATCTGTAAGAAGTCTCTGAAAGAAAGGCACAAAGAGAGCTCTACAAGACTGACAGGTGAAACAGGCCAGTATCCCCTCCCAAGTGTCAACTTCAGCCAGTTAAAGAAAACGGACTTCTTTATTTGGCTGAAGGAAGCAAGTTGAGGCACCAGTAGAAGGATGCAGAGGGTCCTCACTAGATTGAAAAGACAGGAAAAGTGAGAGTGTTGGCTACTGCCAGGCTCTGCACCCTCCTCTGCCTACTTACAGAGGAAGGCGAGGAGTCCTGAACCCTCATGCGCAATCAGATAACACACAAATTCTGTCTATTCACCATAGACCTTTAGATAAGGCATGGAGACAATATTCCTGTCCTGGTGGCTTCTCCAAACAAACACCCAATTCCTTGGACTTTTTTCACTCTATATGCTCCTTGCTTGCATCTGCCCTTTTGAAGTGGGTGCTCTGAACAAAGCTCAAGGTATGCTCTGCTCCATGGGGCAGGGAGGAGAGGCTCATCCCTGCTGTCCTTCTAGACATTCTCACCAGTGCACTGAAGTGCATTAGATTTTTCAAGCAACCAGTACTGTTTTTCACATGCAGGATGCATTGCTTTTTTTTTTTTTTTTTTTTTGGTACTGGGGATTGAACCCAGGGGCACTCCACCACTGAGCAACATCCCCAGCCCTATTTTGAATTTTATTTAGAGACAAGGTCTCATTGAGTTCCTTAGGTCCTCGCTAAGTTGCTGAGGCTGCCTTTGAACTAGTGATCCTCCTGCCTCAGCCTCCCAAGTGCTGGGGTTACAGGCAGGTCCGGCTCAGGATGCAGGTTTGAACTGGGGATTGAACCCAGGGCCTTGTGCTTGCAAGGCAAGCACTCTACCAACTGAGCTATATCCCCAGCCCAGGATGCAGTTTTAATGAAAAACGGCTTTGCATAACAGGAGGGTAAGGTGACAAAGCTGCCAGTTCCGCCACATCTCTAGCAACAAGTATGGCAAAGGATGAGGATGAAGGAGAAAACAAGGGTGTACTAACAGAGGAACTAGCAAACTTTTTTCTGAAAAGAATCAAAGAGCAAATATTCAGAATTTGCCAGCCATACAATCTCTACTCAACTACTCAACTCAGCCACCAAGTAATATGTAAATGAATGAACTAGGATGTGTTCCAATAAAACTTTATTTATAGGTCCTGAAATTTGAATTTCAAATTATTTTCATGTGTCATAATAGTCTTTTTTCCCAGTCATTTAAAAAAATGTAAAAGCCTATGGCATTATGTTAAGCCAAAGAAGTCAGACACATATATGATTCCATTTAGATAAAATGCCCAGAATTGGCAAATCTATAGAGAAAGAGAGGGGATAAATGGTTTCCTGAGAGGGGCAGAGCGCATGGGGACTCTTTCCAGAGTGATGAAAATGTTCTAAACAGTGAGGGATGATGGTTGCACAACTGTGGTTACACTAAAACATTGAGTGGTATCTAAATGAGTAAATTTAGTATGTCATGTGATTTGAGTTATATTTTAATAAAGTTGTTTTCAAAAAGCTGTAAAAAAACATTTTTGGCTCACAGACCATATTAAAACTGGCCTGGCAGATGGTGTCTATGGACTGAAGGTCCTAGATCCCTGTGGCAACATCTGAGTTTCTGCTGGTCGATAGTGGGTGCTGGCTTTGGACTCCATTTAATTCCTAGCCCAGTACCCCAATTTATTCTATGCTGGTCCCTCCACCTGGGATAACCATCCTTCATCCACCACCAGGTATCTGAATGCTACCCATCCTTTGATGCTCTGGCCAAATGCCCCTTTTTCCATGAAGTCTTGCCTGATTCTCCCAAGTGTTTATCTGCCATTGTTTACTGAGCACTTACTATGTACCAGACCTACAGTAAAAATGCTTTACCTGAATTATTCACCCTAGAGGCATCTCACAACAACCCAATTCTACATCGCCCCATTTTACAGATGTGCAAATCAGAGATTCCAAGATCAAAAACCTAGCCCAAGGTCACGTGCTTGTGCGAGGCAGAGCTGGGATTCACACCCGGGGCTGAGACCTGAGTTTGTATGTTTATGTTTTTTGACAGCACCTGAAGGACCGGCCGTCATTCATCCAAACAGCGCCACCCAGCACCACCCTGCACGATCTAGGGAATGAATGAAGGGTCTCCGGCTAAGAAGAGGGAGTCGCAAACCCAAAAGGAGCGTGGCTTGTTCGCAGAGGGCGGAGGAGCTGCCAGGGCCTAAGGGCAGGAGGGAGTGAGCATCGCTCCCTGGGCGACCGGAGGGACCCGGGCCGAGCTTGCCAAGGAGGCGGCCCGGGGCCCAGGAGCAGTTGTAAAGCGGCGGTTCGGGGCGCCGGCTGCACGTAGTGGCCTCTCGCCCGCCAGCAGGGCAAGGGCCGGGGACCGCGGGGTGGAGACCTCCCTCTGCTCCCAGAGCGTGAAAAGAGAAACGGCGGAGACCGGCCGCGGTGGTCGGGCTGGACCGCGAGGCCGGGGCTCCGAGTGGCCGCCCGCCCGCTGGCTCCAAGGCCCGCAGGCCCCGCCGCACCGCCTTCGGCCTCCGCAGCCGGCCGGGCCGCGCCGAGGTACCTGAAGGGTTGACGTTGTCATTTCATCTCCTGGGTTCGCCCCACACCCCGCGGCGCTGCTTGCGACCTCGGTCCAGCCCCGGGGAGCCGAGGTGCTGGGTCCGGCGCGGGGAGCCCGGCAGGTCGGCGCTGGGCGCGGGGAGGGCGGTCGCTCTCAGCCGGAGCCTAGTCGGAGGGCTAGCGAGCCGCGCGGCCCAGAGCGGTCGGGCCAGAGCCGCGCGGCTGCCTCCAAGCGGCCACGGCCGGCACTGCAGGCACCGCTCCCGTGTTGGCCCGGCGGCAGGGCGCGGGCAGGGGGCGTGACGAGTCCGGGCGGGGCCGAGAGAGGGAGGGGGTGGGCCTTTCGGGACTGGGGTGAGGGGCGGGGCCAGGATAGAATCCGGAAGTTCAGGACCACTCTCCAATAATAGTACCTGTAGGGTATTTTTAATCACACAGTAAACAAAACTCCCCAGAGCTGTGGTTTTCTATGTTTAATAAGGCAAGGTAATTAATACCTACCCCGTCTGGCTTTTAGGGGGAATGTTTAAGCCAGCTGATGTATACACAGCCACGCACATTTTGGAGGCTCAATTCCTGCTGTTATGATCACGGTGACTGTCAAAAGCCAGTTTTACTGTCTTTTTAAAATATTAATCCTGTTTTTCTTCATCGGAAAGTGATTTTCTTAAATCTCCGATTCTGGGGCTTTACCTAGGTGAACTTCAGCACAGCGGATCGGTCGCTCAAGTTTGTTTATTCAGTATTTAGCAAGGAACTACTGAGTTGTGTGTGCTGAGTTCTGTCCTAGTTTCTGGGGCTACAGCAATGATCACAACAGTTCTAGGGGAGTCTGCAGTCTGAGAAAGATAGTTTATCAGGAGGTAATAAGCGTCTTGAGGCCAATGTGTAGAGGGTCATATGCTATGTGAACTCTGTATTTACCCAAAACACTGCTCAGGGAAGGCTCCAATTTAAGTGGAAGTTTGAGGGATGAGGAAAAATGCATTCCAGGTTGGTGAAATAGCCTGTGCAAAGGCTCCAAGAGAAACTGGAAGATTCTGATAGAGAGGAAAATCAAGGTGTACCATGAACAGTTCTTGGGGAGGTGAACCAGGGCAAGAACATTGGCTGTGGTAAAGATTCTGGGTTGGATCTTAACAATAAGAGAAAATATTTTTTACATGTTTTTGTGCTTTTTTTTTTT
>JAJEJO010002128.1:397212-425698 GCA_020662805.1 Glaucomys volans
TAAATGTGGTGCAGAGTAAGGATCAAACCCAGTGCCTCACACTGGGTTTAGGCAGGTGCTCTTTGGTGCCAGAATTAATCCAGGGGGCTTTACCACTGAGCCACATCCCTTCTTTATTTTTTTATTTTTATTTTTTTATTTTTTTGGAACCAGGGATTGAACTCAGGGACACTTGGCCACTGAGCCACATCCCCAGCCCTATTTTGCATTTTATTTAGAGACAGGCTCTCACTGAGTTGCTTAGGGCCTCGCTAAATTGCTGAGGCTGGCTTTGAACTTGGGATCCTCCTGACTCAGCCTCCCAAGTCGCTTGGATTACAGACGTGCACCACCACGCCTGGCTCCCTTGTTTATTTTTTTTGCAGTGCTAGGGATTGAACCCAGAGCCCTGTGCTTGTGAGGCAAGCACTCTACCAACTGAGCTACACCCCCAGGCCCCCTTTTTTATATTTTATTTAGACAGGGTCTCCTTGAGTTGCTTAGAGCCTACTCTAAATTGCTGAGGCTGGCTTTGAACTCACAATCCTTCTACCTCAGCCTCCTAAGACACTGGTATTACAGGCAAGCACCACTGCACCCGACCCTTTTTTTCCATTTTAGATAACTCTAGCCCTCTTACACAAAATGATTATACAAATGATTGCAGGAATGGGATGGCTATTGCAGTGTGAAACTGTTGAAGAGAGAGAGGGAAGTGTGGAGGACTATAGAGAGAAGTATACAGAATGACAGGTTTTGGAAGATAAATCCTAAGAGTTTGGAAGTGGGTTGGAAGTGGGATATGAGGAGGAGCAGGAGAGGAAAAGATGAGTTCTGGCTTCAGCACCTGGATTGCTGGTGCTACTAAGATGGAGAACAATGGACAATACAGATTTGGGTGTTAGGAAATGAGGAAGATCATGAGTTTGAGTTTGAGGTGCCTTTGAAAGATCCCTATGAAAACATTGTCAGTTGGAGATACTAAATTTATATGTGGAGCTCCAAAGAAAGATGAGGGGTGAACGCTCACATCTGGGCATAGGTGGGAATGGAAGCTGAGAAAGCTTCTAGGGAGTATGGAATACCATGAGGAGAGCCTGGGACAGAGAGCTTTGAGGGTTGTTGACCAGAGACCACCAGTCTGCAAAAGCAGCTCAGAAAAAGATGGAGGTAGGACAGCCAGAGGAGTGTCTTGGAAGTCAGGGAGGAATGTCCCAAGAGGTGGGGAAAGTATTGATAAAGAGAGGGGACAATAGTACTTAATGCAGCTGAGAAGGCAGACAGTAATGTGCAAGCAAGATGAGCGTGATAGGATAAGGTGAATGGGGAATGGGGAGAAAGAAAAGGGGAGTGGAAAGTAGCCACCTTGGTGGTTGGGTTATTAGTTACACTGAGAAAATAAATTTATTTAAAATACTGAGAGGTTACTTACTGAAAGGATTTATAAACATGGAAGTGGGGAGTTAGAATCCTCATGTGTCAGAAGTGTCAGTGTGAACCCATGGTTT
The DNA here is from genome assembly GCA_020662805.1 of Glaucomys volans. Taxonomy (NCBI): domain Eukaryota; kingdom Metazoa; phylum Chordata; class Mammalia; order Rodentia; family Sciuridae; genus Glaucomys; species Glaucomys volans. The sequence goes on from JAJEJO010002128.1 coordinate 398,700, forward strand.
CTAAATATGATCTAGAAATCAATATATTTGTGTATATAACCTTGCACATTTTCCTTACTCTAGTAGCAAGCATACGAAGCACTCAGATTTTGGTTTCTTTTTTTTTTTTGGTACTGGGGATTGAACCCAGGGGCACTCCACCACTGAGCCACATCCCCACCCCTATTTTGTATTTTATTTAGAGACAGGGTCTCACTGAGTTGCTTAGGGCCTCGCTAAGTTGCTGAGGCTGGCTTTGAACTCGCGATCCTCCTGCCTCAGCCTCCCAAGTGCTGGGATTACAGGCGTGTGCCACTGCGCCTGGCTGCTGGTTTCTTTTTATTACCCTACACTAGAAAGTCTCAGGGCCCCACTGAAGAATGGCTAAGTGGAAAATACAAATTTTGAGCCTTTGTTGTGCCAAAAGTTTAAAAAAAAAAAGTGATGGGGACCTATCAAAAGGACATAATAGCCAGTTTCAAGCCCCCTGATCTAGTACCCCCCCTGATCTAGTACTGAGGCAATACCAGGTGGAGCCAGGTGGAGGGTTAGCTTGCAGAATAAAAGGCTTTTTTTGAGCTGCTCAGGCACTTGAGAATCCAGAAAAAATGAGTAACTGTTCCAGATTGAAGATACTGAAAAAGCATGACAACCAAACGCAGCATATGGCACTGGATAGAATCCTGGACCAGAAAGGAAAGGGAGGCATTGTTTTGGGGACTGGCATTATTTGAATGGGGTCTATGGAGTGGGTGTAGTGTTGTATCGATGTTGATTTCTTTTTTGGGAGGGGTACCAGGGATTGAACTCATGGGTACTCAACCACTGAGTCACATCCCCAGCCCTATTTTTTGTATATTATTTAGTGATAGGGTTTCACTGAGTTGCTTACCCCCTCACCATTACTGAGGCTGGCTTTGAACTCAAGATTCTCCTGCCTCAGCCCCGCTAGCCGCTGGGATTACAGGTGTGCGCCACTCCATCTGGCCCGATGCTGATTTCTTTTTTCTAATATTTTTAGTTTTAGATGGACACAATACCTTTATTTATTTATGTGGTGCTGAGAATCGAGCCCAGTGCTTCACATGTGCTAGGCAAGTGCTCTACCACTGAGCCACAACTCCAGCCCCCGATGCTGATTTCTTGATTAGGAGAGTTGGATAGTGGCAATACAGGGAGGGCTCCTTGAATTTTGGAGATACACACTACACAATTTAAGAATGGTTAAGAGTGTCACTGGGCTGGGTTTGTAGTTCAGTGACAAAGCACCTGCATAGTACGTGTGAGGAACTCGACTGGATCCCATTAGCACCACATAAAAATAATAAAGATATTATGTTAAAAAAAAAAAAAAGGAAAAAGTATCATGTAAGGATGTAAGATAAGATGGGGAATGGAACAAGTATGAAAAATGTTAACTGGGAAATTTAGGTGAAGGGAACACAGAAGTTGTACTGGTTTTGAAACTTTCCTGTAGGAATGAAACTATTTCATGATTTTTAAAAATGAAAAAAATAAACAAGTCTGAAAGTAATTTTTATTTACAGTATAAAGGTTACAAAGGTATATATGTATTTATATATATATATATAGTACCCTTAAGTTACAAATTTTCATTGTAATATACAATGCTATATGTTGATGTGCAACTCAAGGGCAAGTGTTGTCTATGCATTTATAGAGTATACATAAAGCTTTTTTTTTTAAATTAAGAACACAAATACTGCCCTGTTTTATGCCTTTTTTTTTTTTAATTTGGTAGACAGAAGATTCAAGAGTTAAATTTTAAACAAGACTTAAGAAGTCTTAAATACGGGATTCTAAAAAGAAGAAAAACCAGAATATCACGTATTTCTAATTATCCATCGAAGTATTATCCTAGCTTTCTAAGTCTTTGTACTTAACAAAAATGAAAGTAGTGTGAAAAAGAATACATACAAGTGGATATTATCAGAGTGTGCAGAGATTAACCAAAATAGGCCTTCAATAGGTAGTGGTTTCCCATAGTATCTTTTTTTTTTTTTTTTAATTAACTGGGGATTGAACCCAGAGGCACTTTACCACTGAGCTACATCCACAGTCCTTTTTTATTTTTACATTTTGAGACAGAGTGCTGCTAAGTTTCTTAGGGCCTTGCTAAATTGCCAAGGCTGGCCTTGAACTTGCAATCCTCCTACCTCAGCCTTCTGAATTGCTGGGATTGCAGGCATGCACCACCACTATGCAGGCATAGTTCCCACAATATCTTCTAAAAGACCTCAGGTCTGATACCAAAAAGGAAACATTCTTTGGGCATCAAAGACTTCTAATGCTGACTCATCCAACAGACTGTAAACATAACACTGACATCCTGAATTGGAAATAAAAAATTCTGAACCAGTTCTTATGATCAGGGCAGATTGCTACAGGTAAGATCATGGAGATTGGTGATTACGCAAACCTGAAACTTAGTTTAAATACTTTCCTCTCCTCCAAATTCAATGAATTCACAAACAGAAGTGAAAAGACAACTGACACCAGTTCTAACAGGACTGAGATAGAAGGAAAGCATTTCTTCCAACCTAGAAGAACAGACATTTACACAATACTTACGTGCTGGTTTCAGTAAAGTTCAATCATCAGCACCTAGTTGTCAAAGGGCAGGTTTAAAGACAAGACCAAGACCCTGAAGGCATGACCTAATTTTTCTGTACAAGTCCAGGACACTTCAGAACCAAGGGAAAGAATCCCTGTGCCATTCCCTCACAGATAGCTCAGGTACTTTCTGGGCATGACTAAGGATATTGCCTCGAAAGGTGACTATAAAGATCAATGGAAGGCAAAATGGATAGAAAGGGACTGTTACTGTATGAAGATTACAGAAAATTCAATCAACCTCTTTTATTTCCTTCAGGTGCCCTTTTCACTGAGTTTGAATGCCAGTATTCTAAAGCAGTTTGCTAAGTTTAAAATAACTTTAGTTAAATGGATTAGTAATGGAAAATCACTCCAAATACCATATGTCTGGGACTTTTCAGCTGATGCTGAAACACTATAAGTGTGAAAATTAATAGGTCAGCAAAATTTAAAAATAAGGGTTGAAGAAATACACATTTAGCTGTGCAGTTTATAGTTAAGCAGCATTAAAACAAACAAACAAACAAAAAAAAACAATACTTTCCCATTGATCCACTTTCAGCAATAGGGCTTATTTTTTGTTATGATTTATCTTACTAGGGATACTGTACACTACTCTTTCCCAAACTAAAGTCTAATTTCATAAAATTAAGCATGAAGACCAACCTATGTTAATATGCTTGGATCCTTTTGGGTTGGTATGGATCAAAGCTGGAGCATCCCTTCAAGTGTCTTCCAGTTTGCCAGATCCAGAGAAGCAGAGCAGGGGATCTACTGTGGTAAAAATAACCACTGATTGATAAAGAGATGGCATAGATGATTGAGAAATAATGGATTATATGCTACTTGAAGGGAGAAGTTTCTTTTGGACTTTTCAGAATGGTTGGTGTGGAATTATACATTAATAAATGCTTGTCAGATGAAAGAATATATGAATTAATGTAATTATTATTTGCAGTTTCAAACTCTTCAAGTTCCCAAAGAACCTTTTGTGTATTTGTAAGAGATTTCCTTCACTCTGGAGGAAGTGACATAACAATCATTTGAAGGGTATATATATATGAGTAGAATAAAGAGGGACTCAAGTTGGGTTTGAAAGTACATGCCTACAATCCCAGCAACTCGGGAGGCTGAAGCAGTAGGATCACAAGTTTGAGGTCAGCTTCAAAAACTTAGCAAGGTCCTAATCAACTCTGTGAGACCCTGTCTCAAACTTAAGAAATAAAATAAATTAAAAGAGCCTGAAAAACAGTGTTGCATCAATGGCCATGGAGGTGAGACTACTGCAAAACTGAGAAAGGAACATAGAGAACTCGGAATTTAGAATTCTGTCCAGATTCCTAGTCTTACAGTATAATGAAGTATCTTTTCTATGTTGTATATTTTTAGTTTTAACCAATTTACTTTATTAATTTACTTTTGCTACTGGGGATGGAACTCAGGGATGTTTTACCACTGAGCTATATCCTCAGCCCTTTTTAAAATTTTATTTTGAGACAGGGTCTCACTAACCAATCTATTTAATTTTCATTCAATTCAATTGCAATTCAAGGATTATAGTTCGTATGGTAGATTTCTGCTGAATATACTCAAATGGTCACTGAAGAGCATGCAAAATTTGCAAAAGGGATACTTATGCATTACATTTTGATGTGAATTCACATCTAAAACTAGCAAGTGCTTTGGTTTAGTCAACCTGAAGTGGGAAAGAAGTGGGCAAGAGATTAAGCTCAAGTTTACATTTTGAAGTAAAAGAAGGGCCGAAGGGATAGCTCAGTGGCAGAGCTCATGCTTATTAACATGCTCAAGGCACTGGGTTCAATCCCCAGCACCAAAACATCAAAAACAATTGTTGACATATTCTTGTCAGTTAATACCTAGCTGGGCATGTTGGTGCATGCCTGCAATCCCAGCAACTGGGGAGGCTGAGCAGAAGGATCACAAATTCAAGGGCAGCCTCAGCAACTTAACAAAACCCTGTCTCAAAGTAAACAAACAAAAAAAGGGATTAGGATGTTGTTCAGTGTTGATAGTGCCCTTGGTCCAATCCCAAGTATTTAAAAAAAAAAAAAAAATCTTGCAAGATAATACCTAATAATCATTATTCTAGTTGGCAATTTAGCCAGTGTCAAAAAGAGATAAGAAAACAGATGTGCTCTATGTGCCTATTTATTGTACCTTATCCTTAACTTGAAATTCTATCCTTTAATAAAACAAACTTATATCACTGATCTACCAGATGTTTCTGGGGGTTTTTTTTGGAAAAGGGTTAGTCACCTAAGCAGTAAGATAAAGTCCACTTAACAAAATTAAAGCATAGGAATAACTATTTTACCTAAAACACAGAATCCTGACATAAAGCATAATGACTTTAGAACTATCATCACAAATTTATTAAATGTCTATGTGCCCAACATAGGGAATGATAAAGTGTAAAACAGGGGGGAGGGTGAACTGCTGCTACCAGCTTTTAAAGACAATATGTGGAAAGACAAAATAATTCTAGATTACCAAACAAGTAAAATAAAGGACACAAAGAGAGAATGGTGGTAGATGACAGATTTCTCTCCTTTTTAGTGCAGCAGAGGCAGGGAGAAAAGACACAATAACAACTGAAATTGTTGGAATTTCTAAACTCAACATAGAATATCATACCACCAGACACCAGGTAATATTATACCTTACAGAGATACATAAAAAGAATGAATATGACTATGGTTAAACTGAACTTGTTTATGCAGAATCCCAAATTTAAATCTCTTTTTATTACATATATATTAAGAGCTGACCAGAGCGATCTGCTTTGAGATCTGAGAGATCTGGCATTTTACTTCTTCATTGGGTAGGAAAAAAGAATGACTTTGGTTACCTAACCAGCCATTTCATTCATGGCATCTATAACAGATGGCAGCCACATGGAAATGTATGCTGGTATTTGGATAAATATTATGTACAATCAATAGCTTATAACCAGTGAAAATAAGAACATGGTTTAAAGTAAGTATCCAAGATAAGATACAAAAAAGCAGAGAAAGTGCTTGAGTCTACAGGTCTTCCCTGAAAGTTTCAAAAGTGTTTAACTCTTTAAGTAGGTAGGGCTTTTAATAAATTTGCATAGCAGCTTAGTGGGTAATCTGCATTAAAAAACATGGACAGATTCTTCCATGGTTTTGAAAACAAATATATCCACCACATGCACATAAATTAAACAAGAAGACCTACAGTTTCTCACAAAATTAAAAAAAAAATCCATCATAACCTTTTCTCACACATTTGTCCATCAAAATAATTTACAGTGAAACCTCTTTCTGGGAGAAACATAATCTTGTCCAGATTCCACACAGCCTAAATTTTTTATTTGAAGAATAAATTTTGGTTTATCAGCTAAGTATATTTAATCAGATGAAGAAAAGCTTTGTTACCTTTCTGCTTAGGAGGATAAGTTAGGAAAGCAATCAGTAACAATGTTAGCCATCTGTTGAATACAGATTTTTTTTTTCAATTACAAAAAAAGTAAGAAATAATTCAGTCTCTCCTGCTATAAATAATTTTCAGTAACAAAGTTTATGAGAGTTTCAGATAATAAAAGCACACACTATCAGACTTTCCCAAGTCTAAAAATTATTAAACATTGCTTCTAATATAGGTGAATGGAATTTAAAGTAATATTTTTGATTGCTGACCCATGTCCCAATATTTAACTTGAAACTCTAGTAGGTGAGTTTACAGTCACAACTATCTAATAAATACTTTATAAACATACATTTAGTATTTCTTTAGATAAAATATTAGATACTAATTTCCAGATAAGGTCTGTTTAATCACTTTAGGAAAGGACTTACCCTTTTTAAAGAAAAAAATGGAGACTTTTCTTTTATTCAATTATTTTGTTCCCTTTCTTTTCTTTTTATGGAAAGAAAGAAGTTTTAGGGAAGAGGAGGAAGACGTTTCATACACAAACTGGCTGCACCGTATAGCCATCTGTGCGGAATGTGGAGAAGATGCCTAAGTCCCAGGTCTTGGAGGCCACATCATGTTGCAATTTCCTTTCTATTCTGCACATGGGAGCCTTCAACATCCTCAATAATTTTCTTAATTCACAATGAAAAAGAAATGAAATTTTTGCTGGTTCTATAAAGAGATGGAATATAAAAATGACCATTTTTAGTTATTTGAAAATAATCTGCCATATTTTGGCATCTAAATACAAAATACATATATCAAGATGTTTCATCATAAAAAGCACTTCATTTATGATTTGAAATTCCCACAAACATACTTAATTGAAACAACCTTGACTGTCCATGACAAGAAAGCTGTCAAAGTATGTAAAATAAGCAGTTTAGGGCTATTGCTCTTGTCTGTTAGCAGACAACCACCCACCTATATATTTTCATTTTACATCAAATGTAAAAGATATTATTAAAAACCCTGTGAGCCTCAGTGCTATACATGACAGTTTGGCGAATACATATATATATATATATTTTTTTTTTAATTTTATTATTTATTTATTTGTTTTCTTCTAGGATTAGGGATTGAACCCAGGGGTGCTTTATCACTGAGCTACATAAATTATTATTTTAATTTTGAGATAGGATCTCGTCAAGTTGCTGAGGTTGGCCTTTAACTCAAGATCCTCCTGCCTTAGCCTCCCAATATTGCTGGGATTACAGGTGTGGGCTTCTGTGCCTGGCCGTGTGACAGTTTAAATTTGAGCAAAACGAGTTGAAATGTACAATGCCCTCTCTCTCTCTCCTGCCCAGAAGCTTTGTTATATGTTTTAACCACACATATTTTACAGATTTTCATATTAATAATGAGCAGGGTGATTCAGAAATTTCCTGCAAATTTCTATGGCTTAACTTTCATATCAACAGAAAAAACTTCAACCAGATGGCTTTGCTGCTAACATCTGGAATGCATCATTCAACTTTCACCTTAACATGAGTGTCCAAGCTCTCATCTGAGGCAATTATTTGTTGACCTTTTGCTTCCCAAAATCAGAGCTGGACCTTCAAAACATTTTCCCCTATCAATTACATATATAGCTCAGATGGAACCACCTTAGGTTTCTGAATTTTCAAAACAAAAAGCTTTTGGGCTGACCACAGTGGCACATGCTATAATCCCTGTGACTCCAGAAGCTGAGGCAAGAGGATCACAAATTCAAGTCAAGTTGGAGCAACGTAGCAAGGTCCTGTATAAAAATAAAAAGGGCTGGAATGTAGCTCAGCGGTAGAATGACCCTGGATGCAATCCCTGGTACCAGTGTGTGTGTGTGTGTTGGGGGCACTCCTGAAAGATATTCTTGTCTAAATTTTCATTTCCAACTTTAAATGGACCGGATCAATTTTTTTTTTTTTCAGCTTCAATACTTACTTGAAGCTGGGGCAGGACAGGCATCTCTCCCCAAGCTCTAATACTGTTCACCTCATAGCACAGGATAAGAGGGACAATTTGTATGGGCAGAGGGAGGACAGTGGGGTACAGTATCTGCTAGGACGTCTGCTCTCATGTGGCCCACCCATCAGTCAGTATGTATTCAAACAAAATAGCTCAAGTTTTGCATGAAAAGTTGTTTTCCTCCTTTTTCTTCCCACCCCATTTCGAGTGCTCACATTCCCATGTAGCACTCCTGATAAATCTAGAAAATGAGAACTATTCCTAGATCATTGCTCACAGATCATAGTGCACATCCAAGTCAAAGTCTCCTCTTCTTTCAGATTCAGGGACTATGCTAACCTTGACGTTTTATGTAGATATGATACTATTTTAAAATGTTTTCAGAGATATATAGCACTTTCAAAATTAGGGAAAAGAAGCTGAGTATGACTCTTCAAGACCAAAAAAATCAGCAGTCTTATCGCTACTCTATCCTAATGACAACACCTGATAATACTCAATAGAACGAAAGTAATTGTGCCATGGTCTCATCACCCTGCCCTCTACAGGATGCGTTATGAAGCCAACAAGTTGGCAGTGACTTGTCAATACCACTTTGCCACCACAAAAGAGGACCAGTGCCAGGGCCAGGATCCTGCATGGGCTCACATAGTCCAAAGCAACTTGACATGATGCTGTGCAAAAAACCTGGCTTTGCCAACAAAGCTTACCCTTTAATCAAGCTAGTTCTTCTGGATCTATTTTTCTCAAAGAAATCTGCCCACCAGAAAAGATGCCATTAAGAAAGCCCACCTCAAAGACTACTTCATGAAATTAGGATGGATGATACACCCAGTATGGCAGTGATATCCAGTTATTTAAATAGGGACTCATAAAGCTCCACTAACCCTAACCAAAGGCACATGTGGTAAGCGATAAAAGATGGCTTAGCTGAAAATGAGGATTTTCTTTTAAAATAAATCTTACAACATCCCCTGGCTCCTAACAAAAATAAAGTCAGAAAAACCTAAAACAAGCAAAACTTTTCTTCCAAATAAGTGGTATCCAACTTGCTTTTCAGTTTGGTCACCACCAAAAAAGGAGCAGAAGGCAAGGCTAAACAAATTTGCAAGTTCTGAGCCCTAAAGTTAGCACTTATGAGTGGCAAAGCTGGTGATAAGATGGATAGTGATGGGCAGGTAGGATGCAGCAAGAGCTAGCACAGATGAAAGAATCCTTTGGTGATGCAACTCAGAGACTTCCTAAAGTTGAAAGAGTAAGCTAAGACAGTACACTACAACAAAGTATCCAACATCTGGAATGACCAAGAAGCAACAGCTGCTGTACACTAGCACCTGGGATGGGATAACCGTCCTAATAAGACACCAAGGCTAAGCCTAGAAACAAATTTTACAGGAAGAAGGAAAAAAAGAAAACAGCAGCTCTTGGTTGTTTGATGATGTCCAAAAAAGGAAAAGACAGTCACCCTTTTTTAACAGGAAAAATAAACCTAATTACTTCTAAATCAAATTATAAAATGAAATGACAACAGCTTCATTTTGGAGCTTATTAGAGTTCTTGAATTTCTGACCAAGGTAGGCTCTTCTTTAAATCCGGTATGGTTCCGCAGTGATCTGCAGGTCTTTGGGAAGGCACTGTGCTGGAGTAGAAAGAGCAAAGAGCTTTCTTTTTGTGCTTTTTTTTTTTTTTTTTTTTTTTTTTTTTTTGAGGTGGAAATGCTTCTTGTGACAGTCAAAGTTCCTTTCTGACTTTTTGCTGTTCATACGAGCAGTCCCATGCGAGTGACTTTGGCCGACAAGAACGTGTGCAACACAAAAACAATCGGCTTTGGACAAGAGTGCAGGTCCACCGTCTACGGAGAGAAGACATTAATTATCATATATGTATTTATGTACTTTAATAGAAAAATAATAAAATGAACAAATTTAGATGTGATATTCTTCTCATTCTACTCCCCACTCTAACCCCCAGCACTGGAGATTCAACCCAGGGGTGGTATGCCATTGAATTATATCCCCGGCCATTTTTAAAAATTTTGAGAACAGGTTCTTGCTAAATTGCCAAGGCTAGCCTTAAACTTGTGATCCTCCTGCCTCGGCCTCCTGAGTTGCTAGGATTACAGTTGTGCACCATCTCCATGTGATATTGTAGTTTTTAAAAAGAACTTGGAAGGGCTCAGGTATTGCTCAGTGATACTTGGCACGTTCAAGAAACTGGTTCAATTTCCAGCATGTGCACACACATAACACCCATACAAAATAAAAGGAACTTAAAGAATGTGCCAGAGTAATGGAAACTCTTGGGAACGTAAAATAACAAACAAAAAAGGTACTATGGAGAAAGATTATTCCATGTCATAATTTCTCTTCCCTTAGTACTGGGAATTGAACCCAGGGTTGCTCTACCACTGAGTTAAATCCCTAACCCTTTTTATTTTTTATTCTGAGGTAGGGTATTGCTAAACTTCCCCAGACCAGCCTTGAATTTGCAATCATTCTGCTTTAGCCTCCTGAGTAGCTAGGATTACAGGCCTGAACCACCATGTCCACTTTTTCTCTCTTTTTTTTTTTATTTTGAACCGGGGATTAAACTCAGGGGGCACTCGGCCACTGAACCACATCCCCAGCCCTATTTTGTATTTTATTTAGAGACAGGGTCTCACTGAGTTGCTTAGGGCCTCGCTAAATTGCTGAGGCTGGCTTTGAACTCGTGATCCTCCTGGCTCAGCCTCCTGAGTCACTTGGATTATAGGCGTGTGCCACCACGCCCGGCTCCATGTCCACCTTTTTTGTTGTTTTTAAAGTGCTGGGTCTGGGCACAGTGAAGAATGATTATAATTTCAGTAACTTGGGAGGCTGAGAAAAGAGGATCACAAGTTCAAGATCAGTCTTAGCAACTTAGTGAGACCTTGTCTCAAAATAAAAAATAGGGCTGGGGATGTGGCTCAATAGTAAAGAGCCTCTGGGTTCAATTCCCAGTAACTGCCCCTGACAAAAAAAAAAGTGCTGGGGATCAAACTCATGGTCATGCACATGGTAAGTACATACTCTTCCACTGAGTTATAGTCTTGGGTTCATCATTTAAGATTTCCAGCCGTGGGGCTGGGGTTGTGGCTCAGTGGTAAAGTGCTTGCCTAGCATGTGTAAAGTACTGGGTTCGATTCTCAGTATCACATATAAATAAATAAAATAAAGGTATACTGACAACTTAAAAAAAAAAAAAGGATTTCCAGCCATAGTTTTTCATTTAGAAGTAGAACTACATTATCTTTAAGATCTCTTTTAGTTCTAAAATTTCCAGATTCAGTGTTTCCATCTTCGCAACCTACTGTGACTATGTTCAGGGGACATAAGATTTCATGTATGAGAAGACTTATATTACTAGGTCAATACTGACAAACAGCAACAAAGGCATTACTTTACTCCTTTATCAAAATTTATGATTTCTGAAGTATATCTGACGTATCTTTCTAGTCCCTTTAAGAAGAATCATGACTTCCTGCTGATATTTCTTTTAAAGCACAAGGAGGTCTAGAAAGATGATAGTTGTGTGGAGAAGTTTTTCTTTTTTTCTTTTTGGGTACCAGGGTTGGAACTCAGGGGCCCTTGACCACATCCTTTGCCCTATTTTGTATCTTATTTAGAGAAAGAATCTCACTTAGTTGCTTAGCACCTTGCTTTAGCTGAGACTGGCTTTAAACTGGAGATTTTCCTGCCTCAGCCTCTTGAGTCACTGGGATTACAGGCGTGTGCCACCACACCTGCATGAGAAGTTGCTTTTTTCCTTATCAGCAGGCTTCTGTAGCAACTGAGCCACTTTATTACTCAATTCTTGGGCTGGAGATGAAGCTCAGTGGTACAGCACTTACCTAGCATGAGTGAAGCTCTGGATTTGATCTCAGCACCACACACACAAATAATAAAGATATTACTCAGCTTTTATCCCAACAAACTGCTAATTACAGTAATGGACAGAATTACTTACTATGATAAAGTTCTGTTTCTTAAAATGGCTATTTCTTTTCTTTTTCACATTTAAACAAAACTTTTAAAAAAGAGAAGAGTTTTCTAATGGGAAAAGAAAACAACAGAAAGCCAAACCCAGCTGTCTATAATACCAGCAATTCGGGAGTCTGAGACAGGAGGATCTCAAGTTCAAGAGAAGACTCAGCAAGTTAGCAAGATACTACCTCAAAATAAAAATAAAAAAGAGCTGGGGATGTGGTTTAGTGGTTAAGTGCCCCTGGGTTTAAACCCTGGTACCAAAAAATAAAATAAAAAAATACAATAAAATAAAAAATAGAAAGGGCTGGGGTAGGTAAAGCACTCTGGGTTAAATCTCTAGTACCAAAAAACAAACAAACAAACAAACAAACAAATAAAAATAAAAATCCCAAACCCAATGCTATCTTAAAAACTGAAGAATAATTTCCTGGCTCCAAATTGATTGTCAGGCCACAATTTTCAATCTAAGAAACATTGAGAAAGAAGGAGAAGACCTATTAATGTATAAATGTTTTTCATCAACACTCTTACCAGTTCTCCCTCAGGACCACCAAAATCCAAATAGAGATTTCTGATGCCATCATCAGCAGACATTTTCAGCCGTTCAAACGGGTAGCGGTACAATATGGTGCTGGAGCCTCCATTTTCCCTGGAGATAGTGAACCCATTTTCATAGTGGACAGTGAATCTTACCTCTTGGCCATTTAATGTGCAGCCTGTCAAAGACAAGAAAAAAGAAAAAAAGGAAAATCAGGGGTCCCTACTTTAGTTGTCAAGTGGAGAAGGATTCTTCTGTCTTCAAAAAAGGAAAAAAGAATCTTTTCTTTCCTTCCTTTCTTCCTCCCCTCCCTTCTTGGTACTGAGGATTAAACTCAGGGGTGCTTTACCACTGTGCTATATTCCTAGCCCTTTTAAAAATTTTGAGACAGGTTCTCGCTAAGTTGCCCAGGCTGGTTTCAAACTGTAAACCTGTGATCCTTCTGCCTCGGCCTCTAGAGTCTCTGGGATTACAGGAATGCACCACTGCACCTGGTCAAGAATCTTTTCTTGAGAATATATGATGCCTAACCTAAAACTGCAAATCAACTGAATATCAATTAGTCACTTGTACTGGCAAGATTTTGTAAAGTGTGTAGGTGTGTGTGATACTAAAGAAGTAAGACGTGGGTGTTGTGGTACATGCCTGTAACCCCAGTGACTTGGGGGACTGAGGCAGGAGGATCACAGGTTCAAGGCCAGCCTCAGCAATTTAGCAAGACCCTTTCTCAAAATAAAAAAGTAAAAAGAGATACAGATGTAGCTTGGTGGTAAAGCACCCCTGGGTTCAATCCCCAGTCCCCTTCCTCCCCAAAAAAGAAAAAGAGGCACAATCCTCACTCAAGAACACTTAATAAAAACAAAAGCATGGTCATGAAATAAAAATCCCTTACTATGTAAGGCAGAATGTACAGAATGTGACTAAACACCAAACTGAGTAAGGCCAAAGTCAAGGAAATTTTCCTGGAAGAGATGGGCTCTAAAAAATAGATAAAACTGGATGGATAGAGAGGATTAAGAAGGATCCAACTAAGTGAGAAAGAGAAAAGAGCAAAGGCAGAGATGCCTTTTAGGGGCAGTAACATGATTCAGTTGGTATTTGGGAAGGAGAAAATGTTTATCAAAGGGAGTATCAGTGAAAGTTCTGCTGTTCTTTCAAAGATAAAACTCAAAGATCACATCTAAATTGACAGGACACAAAAAACTGATCATCAAAACTAGCAAACACCTTCTATCAAGACTGCTGAAGTCTGTTTAGAGAAGGACTTTGAAAAGAGATTATTAGTGCTGGGACTACAAGTGAGAGATACTTTGAGACCTGGGAATTAGCACGGCTTAAACTGAACTTAAAAACATCTAAGGATCAGAATTGATCTGTTTTGATCACTTTAACCAGAAAGATTGACTCTTGAACAAGCAAATCACCATACAAGTCCAATTTATTCTTTTTTTAAAAAATATTTTTTAGTTGTAGGTGGACACAGTTTTATGTATGTATGTATGTATGTATGTATGTATGTATGTATGTGGTGCTGAGGATTAAACTCAGTGCCTTACACTTGCCAGGCAAGTGCTCTACCACTGAGTATCTACCACTGAGCCACAACCCCAGCCCCACAAGTCCAATATATTCTTTCACTGGATATGCAAAAACTTTCAGTGAGTCAAGGCAGCTGATGTGTTTAAGGAACTAGAGGAAAGGAGAACAGATAAACATGAAAGGTGTTCTTCTCAGCATTACTCAAAAAGTTTTAGACAATGGACTTTAAATGAATGGATGAGGGGTTTGGAGGAAGAGTTGGACAACACTCAAAGCAATCAGGATATAGTCCTATTAAAATCCCTAAAGCTACAGGATAGTCAAGAGTATGGAGGACTAAAGAGAAAAGAGGAACAGTTTTAGTCTAGAAAAGAAAAGCTCAAAGAAGAAAGGATTGCCCAGGTCCTTGCATTTCTGGCTGGAGAAAGTGCAGTGTAGGCATGGAGTCAGATCATGTGATCGCAGCTAGGGAAGGCAATCTGTTAACTCCACAACAAAGTTGTTGTGCAAGAGATTTCCTACATATTCTATTTTGAATTGCTTCCTCTCAGGAAGGAAGGAAAGGAAAGAAAAGGTAAGTGTGCATGTGTGTGTTACTTTAAAATATTGTTTATGATTACCTTAACCTTGAAAAGAAGATGTAAAGAATAACTGTAGGTCTAGATATTGGGTTTTAGTTTTAAAACTTATAATTGATACCAGATACCTTTCTTCATTGGTGCATGCTAATGATATAGAATAGTGGGTTTCATTGTGGATACCAGATACTTTTGAAGGAAGAGTATGGACTGACCATAAAAGGGCTGTGCTTTGTAAAATTAAACAGTTTCTCCCTAAATTGTAGATCAAACAGTTGAGGCAATGGAGATTTACTGCCTGAAATTCCCCACCTTTACTCTTAGAGGGTCTTAGGAGTAATGAACCACAAGGAAAGAAGCCTTTGACTCTAACAGCTGTGTGTCCCTGGAGGGCAAGCACCCACTCTGATGAGACAGGAACCATTAGGTCTGAGCTGTTGCAGTTGGCTTATTATAATCATCCTGGTGTCTTAATTCAATCTACCATCCACTCCAATTTAGAGCTAACTCAGTAAAAAACTCAAAATACTGAGTTTGCTTAATAGGGTTACCAGAAATATAAAAAGACAAACAATAGCAGTGTTCCAGGACAATCGCTGGATACCAGATATTAAAGTTTAAAGGAGGAAAAAGACTACCTTGTTGAGATAATCAAGGTATGGAGGTAAGCAAAACAGACAGTGCTCAGCAGTAGGTGCTGTGTTCCTTTTGCTGAGTACAATTTGGGGTGATGTTGGTGGACAAAACTGAAGATAGAAAAGCAACTTCATTAGCCTGGACTCAAAATAAATAGAAAATATGTGTCAAGACCAACAGTCCAGGGCTGGGGTTATAGCTCAGTTGGGAGTGTGCTTGCCTAGCATGCATAAGGCCCTGGGTTCAATCCCCAGCACTGCAGGAAAAATGAAAAAAAGACTAACCATTCAATGGAATTGTGAATTATGTCTTTACTAATTTTCACAGCCATTAACTAATTTGTTCACATTTCAAATCCCTGCTCTCACAGGGCAGAAGGGAAGACAGACTGGTAATCAAAACCAACATACACTAGTGAAAAAAATGTTTTGTGCTCTGTTAGGTAGCACTGTTAGGTACTAGGAGACAGCTGAGTAAAAAAGCTGGCTTCTGTTCAGACAAGCAAGAAAGGAAAGTTAACATGGGCACCATACAATGAAGTAAGTGCTACAAAAGAGATGCACAAAATGCTGTGGAAGGACAGAGAAGGAAAGAGAGTAATGGGGAACTCGAAAAGGCATAAAGATAGGTGCCATTCAGCTACATTTTAAATAATAATGAAAATTATAACAGTCATTTTGATAAATGTGTACTGTAAGACAGAATTAGTTAGTACATAGATGAGATTTAAACTCATCTAAAAATTAAAATAAACTTTGAGGGCTCCAAAAACTGACATCTTTAATTCTTCTTTGAGAGTTGACTCATTGCTATAACTACTTCAATACTTATTTGCAAGCTGGGGTAGGGGATCAGGGACAGGGGTTGATCAGGGATGGAGTGAGAAGATGGAAGAGAAAGGCCTGTGTGGATGAACCACATAGACCCAGGAATCAGTCATCCAATACCAATCATTTTTTCCCTCTCTGTGCACATCTATTTGCTGCTGAAAATTAAAATAGTACATCAACATTTCCTTTTATTGCAACTCAGATTTTTGAAAACCAGAAAATCTATCTACTCTAATGATTATACTCCAGTCAAACTGCCCAATATTCTCTTCACATCTCTGAGTTTTATTTCATGGATTTCAGGCTTCTACAAAACACAGGAACACTTGAGACCTACTGGTACTTCTTGGGGTCAAATACAAAAGTAAAACTGCAGTATATTGAAATCATTTACGTACATTTTAACTGCACAGATTCCTTACAAATTACTGGCATTAAGGCATGAAGAGATCCCCAACACCAAAACAAACAAACAAAAAAGTAGAAAGGCATGCAAAAAAGACATCACAGAACTCATACACAAGCTATAAAAAAAATTGGTATGCAGTCTAAGCATAGAAAAGTGTGCCTAAAATTACCATCATGAAGAACAAGATATAATTCATGCATTGACTGTCACAACCATTCCCTATTCTAGCATTCTCAGAAGGATCCCATCCATGATGTATGCAGTAACTGCAGGTACATTTGAATGGTATGCTTCGTGATTAACTCTGAACTCCCTTAAGACGGTTGTCTCTTTGTTGTTCTTTCTTTTTTTTAGTTGTAGATGAACACAATACTTTTATTTCATTTATTTATTTTTATGTGGTGCTAAGGATTGAACCCAGTGCCTCACACGTATGAGGCAAGTGCTCTACTACTGAGCTACAACCCTAGCCTCTGTTGTTCTCTCTCAAGCTGGGAAAATCTTACACTTAACATATCTACTTTGCCAGATGTTCTTTCTGTGTAGATAACAATGTCTGGACTCTTCACCACCTGTAGGGAAAGCCACTTCTGACCTCCCATAATATCCTCTCACATCTGTCCTGTGGTTGGGGTGGACCTTAAGGCACAGTGGAAGGGCATTTAGCAAGAGGATTCAGAGTCAAGTTATGAAGTTGCTTTATTAGCATTTCTGAACTGACTGGATGAGAGTTTACTGAATCTTTGGGGAAATTTTCTTCATTTTCAGACATCAGAAAAGACTCCTAGGTCAAGGCTGGGTTAAATTTTTGCAATGGGTCCATTGAGAGGTGAGCTGAACCCTCAAAAAGTTGTTCTGACCCAGCGGCTCAGGAGGCTGAGGCAGGAGGATCTAAAGTTCAAAGCCAGCTTCAGCAATGGTGAGCACTAAGCAACTCAATGAGAGTCTGTCTCTAAATAAAATACAAAATAGGGCTGGGGATGTGGCACTGGATTACATCTTTAGCTCTTTTTATTTTTTATTTTGAGACAGGGTCTCGCTAAGTTGCCAAGGTTGGCCTCCAACTTGGAATCCTCCTACCTTAGGCTTCCCAGTTGCTGGGATTATAGGTGTGTGCCTCTGTACCCAGTTCTAATTTATTTTTACTTCTCTCATTATAAAGCATAACACTTGGTAAATATTTAAATGCTCAGTAAATACTTGCTGATCTAAAGTACGAAAGACTGACAATGTCTGTCCATTAAGTATCTAATATGGTCATAAGAACACATCATCACGAGAGGGAAATGCATGGGCTTAGAGTCAGAAAAGACTCCAGTTAAAGCCCCATCACACTGACCCTAATCCCTGTTAAATGAAAAGCAATCTGGGACATCTATATGTATGCATATAGTTATTGTAGTATATATGCAACAGTACCCCAAATTCAGAAACTGATAAAGACTGGCCACAAGAGGGCACTTTCACAATGGAAAATTACACCAACTTTATTTTAAGTGCTTAATCTGATTAAGTGTTGAGCACATATTTTTAACCTTTTGAAGAGAAATTCCATTCCAAATTCTTTATTATTATTATCATTGACAGTGATACAGGGAAACTCTACCATGGACTCCTTTTTTGTTTAATAATTTTGATATTGGGGATTGAACCCAGGGGTGCTTTATCACTGACAACCCTAGCCCTATTGATTTATTTAATTTCATTTTTGTACTGGGTATTGAACCCAGGGGCACTTAACCACTGAGCCACATCCCCAGACCCCTATCTATCTATCTATCTATCTATCTATCTATCATCTATTTATTTTAAGTTTTGAGACAGGGTTTTGCTAAGTTGCTTAGGGCCTTGCTAAATTGCTAAGGCTGTGTTTGAACTTGTGATCCTCCTGCCTCAGATTCCCCAGTTCCTAGGATTTCAGGTGCACATCACTGTGTTCAGTTTTTATTTTTTAGTTTGAGACAAGGCCTTGCTAAGTTGCTTAGGGCCTTGCTAAATTGCTGAGGCTGGCCTCAAACTTGGACTCCTCCTGTCTTTGCCTACTGAATAACTGGGATTATAAGTATGCGCCACTACTCCTGGACAAATCTGCTATTTTTTTCTATAGTCATGAGTTTGCCAGAGGCCCATACTTCAGAGTGTTTATTGATAACTCAGATTCCAAACTTCTTAACTAGAAAGTCAATGCATTTACTACTTAATAAGTTCTTAAACTACTAAATACAGATGAAAATGATAGGCAATAAAAATGCCATATTGAACATAGGGTGTTATGAATGTGCTTAGAGCCATGTGCCAGGCCTAGGAAAACTGCTTGTGATACACAGACACCAGGTTTCATTGCCATTTTTAACTGCCACATTTTATAGTCTGGCACACATGACAATGGTTGTACTTTAAAATAAAGCATAACAGTTGCATTTAGTTACTGTTAGAAATGAAATGTCAGTATCCTGACGGGTATAGGGGCACACACATGTAATCCCAGTGACTTGGGAGGCTAAGGCAGGAGAATTGAAAATTCCAGGTCAGCCTCTGCAACTTAGTGAGGATCTGTCTCAAAATAAAAAGTACTGGGGATGTAGTTCAATGATATAGCACCCCTCAGTTCAATATTGGTACCAAGAAAAAAAAAAGTCAGCATCTCTACCTAGAGAGATTTCCTTGATCAGTTCAGCAGCAGCATGGCAACCCTGAACCAGTATCCTGGTCCAGGTTGACAGATCCCGATGTGTCTCCACCCTGAAGAGATGCATCTCAACGCCCTGCCGAGAGCCTGTCCTGGTGGCAAATGTAAGATCAGATCCAAGGGAAGGTGATCGACATCCAGAGCCAGAATGAACCAACCTAGGACCAAAACAGAGCAGAGATCAAAACTAATCAGTGCATTATAGAAAGAATGTCAGGGATTTATGCTCACTGATAAGCAGAAACTTATGAGCCACCAGCAGCATTTCAAAGCAAGACAGTAGATACTATTTCTCTTTTCTCATAGAATGACCCCTAGTGACTGACATCTGAAAACAAGAAACCGTCTTCATAAAGAAAATACCCATGGAACTGGGTGCAGTGACACATGCCTGTAATCCTAGCAACTTGGGAGGCTAAGGCAGGAGGATAACAAGTTTAAGGTCAGTCTCAGCAACTTAGCAAGGCAAGGCTGTAGCAACATAGTGAGACCCTGTTTTAAAATAAAAATTAAAAAGTTCTGGGGATGTGGCTCAGGGGTAAAGCACCCTGGGTTCAATCCAACCCTCAAAGAAAGAAAAAAAAGGAAATCCTGTGAAATCTGCCATATGGATGAACCTCAAGGACATTATGTAAATGAAATGAATGAGGCACAAAAAGACAAATATTATACCATTTTCCTTATAGAAAGTATCCAGAGCAGTTCCAGAATTCTAATTGTTTTTGAAAGCTAGAATTTTATCACTGGCAACAAATATTATCACTGTTGTTCATGTCAGCCTCATTTTGGTCATTTTAGAATAAGCGTCTGACAAATATTCAAGCTTTCCAATTAAAAAATAGTGCTCCATGAGGAAAACATCAAGTTCAGTTCACTACTTGAGACTTTCCTTAAGACAACAGCAGATCATACTTCAGTATGAGTCAGAAGTGTCCTCTGGGGCTGGGCGTGGGTGACGGGGTATTCTACCACGTTCAGTTTGATTATTAATCCCAAGTCAGACATTATAAAATAGCCTAGGAGAATTTTTTCCTACAGATATGATTATGAAATATTTTGGACAGGGAATCTAATGCAAAACAGCTGCTGGACTCTTGCTGAGCAGAAGTTGGTTAGACACATTGCCAAAAGTTCCCTCTTATGGGGAGGCCAGATGAACTCATGCAAAGGCATTTTAGCAGCCTTTACTCCATAAGCACAACACTAACTCAATTTTCTACCCTGTAAAATAGTCACACTTTCATTGAGCATTTTATCTCTTCCAAAGAAAGCTTATAGAAAAATATTACAAAATCCACAGCACTTATGAAACCGATGTTTTTCTACCTGCATTATGTATCTGGCTTTAACTTCTTCGATTTTTAAAATTTTTATTAGTTGCTGATCAACTTTTATTTATTTCTTTATATGTGGTGCTGAGAGTAAAACCCAGTGTCTCACACATGCTAGGCAAATGCTCTACCACTGAGCCACAACCCCAGCCCCCCCCCCCCCCCTTCGATTTAAAAAAGAAAAGAAAGAAGAAAGAAAAAAAAGTCTCTGCCAGGTATGGTGGTGAACGCTTGTAATCCTAGTGACTCAGGAAACCAAGGCAGGAGGATCACAAGTTCAAAGCCAGTCTCAGCAACTGTCTCAAAATAAAAAATAAAAAGGGCTGGGGATGTGGCTCAGGATGTGGCTTCAATTCCTAGTATAAACAAACAAACAAACAAACAAACAAAAAACAAAAAAAAAACAGTTTTAATGTCAAGAAATGTGTAAAATGAAAATTCTCTTTCTCACTTTATATTTTAATTAATTCCTCAATGGCCTGAAATGTAGCTATTAAAACACACATATACACAAACACATACACACACACCCCTCTAATCCCTTGATTTCCAAGAATCTATAAGTGTGCAATACAATATAAAGTGTAACTCATGTTAATTTACATCACCCTAAAAATGTTATCACATTTTGAACTACAATTAATTTTCTTTGTATGTGGTACTTTTTTTTTTTTTTTTTTTGGCACTGGGGATTGAACCCAGGGGCACTCCACCACTGAATCACATCCCCAGCCCTATTTTGTATTTTATTTAGAGACAGGGTCTCACTGAGTTGCTTAGGGCCTTGCTAAGTTGCTGAGGCTGGCTTTGAACTCGAGATCCTCCTGCCTCAGCCTCCCAAGTGCTGGGATTACAGGTGTGTGCCACCGTGCTGGGCTTGTGTGTGGTACTTTGAACCCAGGGCCGTGTGCATGCTAGGCAAAAATTCCTACCACTGAGCTATATCCCTAGTCCCAAACTACAATTAATTCTTACCAGGGACTATTTAGTTTTGTGGCTGGCCAAGATCCTTAATTTTTTTCCCTTCCCTGTTTATGCTATCTTTTCCCTGTCTATTTGTTTGTAAGAACATGTTACAGAGTATCAGAAATAGAAATATAGAAATTGAACATTCAGTCTTCTCTCTCTCTTTCTGGTGGTACTTGGGATTGAACCCAGGGCTACTCTACCACTGAGCCATATTCCCAGTCTTTTTAACTTTTTAAACTTTTGGGACAGAGTCTTGCTACATTACCCAGGCTGGCTTAGAATTTGTGATCCTCCTGCCTCAGCCACCTGAACAGCTGGGATTACAAGTGTGCACCACCATACCTGGCTTATTAAACTTTTTACTGAATACTAAATAATCATTATTACACAGCTAATACTTGAGCAGTTACAATGTATCAGGTACCACTCTAGGTATTTTACAAATATTATCTCATTTAACGTCCATATCTACTCTTTATTATGAAGGTCCACTTAACAAATGAAAAATCTATAGTACAGAAAGATCCAGTAAAGGGTTCCCCACCTAATATAGGTGGTAGAATAGGAATTAGTATTCAGTGTTATTGTGGGTTAGTTTCAGTCCCTTTCATTACATCTTTTTTTTTCTTTTGGTTTAATTGTTAATATCTTTATTGAGAATAATTCACACATCATTTAACGTTCAGTGGTCTTTAGTATACTCAAGGTTGTTCAACCAGCACCACATTCCAATTTAGCAGATTTTCATCATCCCAAAATTAAATCCTATGCATATTACCCCCTTAATCCTAGTAACCACTAATCTGTCTTCATAGATTTGCATATTCTGGATATTTCATATATATGGAATGATATACTATGTGGTGCTTTATCTTTTCAAGGTTCATCCATGTTGTAGCATGTATTGGAACTTTTTTTTATTGCTGAATAGTATTCTGTTATATGGATATACCACTTTTTTCACATTTTGTTTATCCAACAAAATTTTTGTATAAACAATCATTTATCATCAGTTGACAGACAATGGAGTGTTTCCATTTTGGGATTATTATGAATAATACTGCTATGAATATTTGTGTATAATTTTCTGTGTGGACATAAGTTTCATTTCTCTTGGGTATATAATGTAAGAGTGGAATTACTAGGTCATAGTGACTCTATGTTTATTTAGCCTACTTAAGAACTGCCAGACTGTTTTCCACAGAGACTGTATCATTTTACATTCCCAACAAGAGTGTATGAAAGATTCCATTTTTCTCCACATATTCACCTAAACTTAATATTATTATCTGTCTTTTCAATTACAGCCATCTTAAAGGGTTGGAAATGGTAACTCACTATAGTTTTGATTTGCATTTCCTTGATAGCTAATGATGTTGAACATTTTTTCATGTGTTTATTGGCGATTTGTATCTTTTCAGATATGTCTACTCCTTTTTTCTTTTTTTGGTATGTGTATGACACAGGGTCTTGCTGTTACCTAGGCTGGTCTCAAACTCATGGACTAAAGTGACCCTCTGAAGTAGCTGGAACTACAGGAAAACACTACCACACCTGGCTTTTCCCACTTCTTAAAAAATGTGGCACTAGGGATGGAACACAAGGCCTCACATAAGTCAAGCAAGTGTTCTATGACCAAGCTACATCCCCACCCCTATTCTCACTTTTAATTGGGTAATTTATCTTTTTATTATTGAGTTGTAAGGGTTGATTATATGTTCTATATACAAGCTCTGATCAGAAATATAATCTTCAAATATTTACTCCCATTCTGTGAGTTGTATTTTCATTTTCTTCATGGCAATATTTGAAGAACACAGGTTAGCTGGGCTCAGAGGCACATGCCTATAATCCCAGCACCTCGGGAGAACAAGTCAGGAGCAAGTTTGAGACCAGCCCCAGCAACTTAGCAAGGGCCTAAGCAATTTAGTGAGACCCTGGTTGAAAATAAAAAATAAAGAGAGTTGGAGATATAGCTCAGTGGTAAAGAGCCCCTGGGTTCACCCTCCCCATAAAAAACAAAGTTGAAGAACAAAAGTTAAGCCTAATTTATTTATTTTTTTCCCCTTGTGACTTGTGCTTTTGATGTTATACCTAAGTAGGCACTACCTAATCCAAGTTCATGAAGATCTACTTCTATATTTTCTTCTATGAGTTTTATAGTTTTAACTCTTAAATTTTGTCTATATCTTTTCCCTAGTTGCAATTTAAGACCATACTGACAGTATAAACACAAGCACCCCATTTCCTTCTTCAGTACCGAAGTGCTGTGGTGATCTATGCCCTGTCTAGTCTATGGCCAGAAATTATTTATTTGTAGGACTGTAGTTTCTAGCATTGAACTCATCTAGGGGATGTGGGAAATTTCTGCTTCATCCTTCCAGAGGCGCAGACTTAAAGAAATGTCTAAGCTCAGCATGGTTGCACATGCCTGTAATCCCAGCTACCAGAGAGGCTAAGGCAGAAGGATAGCAAGTTTAAGGTCAGCATGGACAAGTTAAGGAGACCCTATCTCAAAATGAAATAAAATTTTTAAGAAGGGCAGGAAGCTGTGTGGTGGTGCACATCTGTAACCCCAGTATCTTGGGAATCTGAGGCAGGAGGATCACAAGTACAAGGTCAGCCTCAGTAATGTAGTGTGGACCTAAGCAACTTAGACCCTGTCTCAAAATGAAATCAAAAAAGGGGGAGGATGTAGCTCAGTGGTAAGACACTACTGGGTTCAACCCCCTTTCCCCACCCTCCTCTCAAAAAAATAAAAAAAGAAAGGCTGGTGATGTAGCTCACTGGTAGAGCGCTTTCCTAGCATGTGTACAAGGCCCCAGGTACCACAAAAAAGGTCAAAAAAATGTTTAAGCCTAAAGCTACCCTCTTTGTTTTATCAGAACTAGAGTGTAATGAAACTCTTCCACAAAATTTAAACTTAAGAGATCTCCACAGTAATATTTACAAGTTCTAAATCTTTGGAAAATATGAACTTAATTGCTCTAATTACAACTACTGAAACATATCCACATATTTTTGTAGGATTCCCGTCATGTTCCCAATGTAACTGTGAAAAAGTAACTCAACTTAAGTACAAGAACTTAAGAAAGATTTATTGATAGCATATTATATGCAAAGCACTGTAGGAAGTCCTAAAATAACTACGTTCCTGACTTCAATGAGATTATAATTTAGTTTGTATAAATAAACTGCAAAGAAACTGATAGTTAAATTCAGTCTTCTGCAGGTCTCTTTTGCCCTGAAGGAATTAAGGAGAGCATGCCTCTAATTTTAAGGCTCAAAAGATCCTTTATTTTTATTCTGTGATCTAAGAGTTCCAGCTAAATTATAGAGATACTCCTGGAAAGTTATATGAAAATTGTATTTTTATTTTTATTTGGTACTGGGGATTGAATCCAGGGGCACTCCACCACTGAGCCACATCCCCAGCTCTATTTTGTATTTTATTTAGAGACAGGGTCTCACTGAGTTGCTTAGGGCCTCGCTAAGCTGCTGAGGCTGGCTTTGAACTTGCGATCCTCCTGCCTCAGCCTCCCGAGTGCTGGGATTACAGGTGTGCGCCTGAAAATTGTATTTTTATAAAAAAGAACAATACATGTAAAAGAACTTGGCAAGTTGAAGGAGACTCTATATTAAAGTACGAGACTTGTAATGCCAAGAATACTCTTCCTTACATGGATCTTTATCTCTATTCAAAGCAGGAAATCCTTTGTTCCCTATGGATATACCAGATAGTTTCATCATTTTGCTCTTTCATGATCACTCTTCTGTGGGGTTCTTTGGTACTGTGTAGTTTTTGAGTAATTTCAACACCTGATTCTTTTTTTCTTCTACTTTTCTTGGCAGTGCGCGGGATTGAACCCAGGGCCTTACCATGCACACTAAGCAAGCACTTTACCAGAGCTACATCCTGAGTCTAACACCTGATTCTTTTTTAAGCCCAAGTAAAACTGAATTTGAATATACTTTCTAGTTTTACAGTTATATACTTTAAGACATCCTGACCCCCCAAATCTAAATTTCTCTATTCTAATTCTCTTCCAACTCCCTACATATGGCACACTGAAAACATTCTGTTGCTTAGGTCAAAACAATGTTTGTATGATGGACTCAAAATTATATGTTCTTATATTAAGAAGAGAAGTGAAAATATTTTGGCTAAATTGTGTGGTTTAAACCATGGTACCACATTTAGTTTTAAATGATTTCATCACCAGGTCAAAAGGCTCCTACAATTTCAGTGGTTTTCTACTCAGTCAATAAAATAAAGAAAAAATCCTATTATCTCTGTGACTAAGCAAATCTTGAGGGGAGTGGTTAGGAAGTTGCTTCAACAATTTAAAAGGTGCAAAGAAAAATACTGGTGACAAGAATAATTTACTCAGTGCTAGGAGCTGCAAAATGATAAATAGGTTATAAAATTTTTGTCTACATCAACTGTCTCAGCTACTTAAATGCATCTTAGGCACCTAAGATGATAATAGAACTCACATTAAAATTTGTTAGTAGATTTAGGGTTTTTTTTTTCTTTTTGATTTTTTTTTTGGGTCTTTAGTCTTACCTTGTAGCAACAAGAGGGTAGCTATGGCATGGTGATGCCCAGGCATCTCTTGTCCATGGCATACAATCATAAAGCAGCAAATCCTTCTCAGTCACAGCCATGAGGACAGGTCTCCATTGTTGTCTCCCACCATCTAGTTTTGCCTGTTACAATGGTGAAATCTAGAATCAGAGCTAATAACAAGTCTTTGTAAAAATTTCTTCAGTGGT
This sequence comes from Glaucomys volans, assembly GCA_020662805.1. NCBI lineage: Eukaryota > Metazoa > Chordata > Mammalia > Rodentia > Sciuridae > Glaucomys > Glaucomys volans. Next base: position 425,000 of record JAJEJO010002128.1, read on the forward strand.
GTACTAACATAGTGAGTCTCAATTTTGTTTTCCTCTCCTAAAAGACTTGAGATACAAAAAACATCCATCAGGTTCCTTCCCACCAGTAGGGATTCTCCACTGGGAGGTGTAAGGTGGTGTCTATTTGAAAAAGCTCCTCCCTGCAAGTTACAATCTAGTGATATGACATACTTTCCTCCATTCCATAGTGAGTATTAATTATAATAAAATACACAGTAATGTGTTCAAAATGATAATAGTTTCATATATCTGATGTATGAATAACATCTAAGCACAGGACAGAAACTCCTAGAACCTATTTCAACTATTAGTGCAGAAAATCTTCCTTCGAAATAAGTCTGTATAATCTAAATAGCCACATTTTCAAATGGTTTTGATCAAAACATGCAGTGAGGGCTGGGGTTTTGGCTCCGTGGTAGAGTGCTTGCCTGGCACATGTGAGGGACTGGGTTTGATTCTCAGCACCACATATAAATAAATAAAGGTATTGTGTCCATCTACAACTAAAAATGTAAAAAAAAAAAACAAAACCATGCAGTAAAAAATAAATTTCAGGACTGGGGATATAGCTCAGTTGGTAGAAAGTTTGCCTCACAAGCACAAGGCCCTGGGTTCAATCCCTAGTACCACAAAAAGAAAGAAAGAAAGAAAGAGAAAGAAAGAAAGAAAGAAAGAAAGAAAGAAAGAAAGAAAGAAAGA
>JAJEJO010002128.1:425708-520425 GCA_020662805.1 Glaucomys volans
GAAGGAAGGAAGGAAGGAAGGAAGGAAGGAAGGAAGGAAGGAAGGAAGGAAATTTCACATTGCAATCCAATCCATACACACAATATAAGTAAATGTTCTATTTTCCAATATATTTTGGAATATATTCTGAAATAACATTATTTTGTACAATGAACTCTGATAATTTCTATTTTATTTTTAAAAAAATACTGATCATGCCGGGCATGGTGGCACATGCCTATAATCCCAGAACTTGGGAGGCTGAGGCAGGAGGATCACAAGTTCAAAGCCAGTCTCAGCAACTTAGCAAGACCCTAAGCAACTCAGTGAGACCCTGTCTCTAAATAAAACACAAAGTAGGGCTGGGGATGTGGCTCAGTGGTGGAGTGCCCCTGGGTTCAATACCCAGGACCAAAAAAAAAAAAAAAAAAAATACTGATCATGTACATATATGAAAACAGCAGTGAATCCCACCATTGTGTACACCACAATAATGGGGTCCTAATTAGAATATGTTTCATGCTTGTATAATTATATCAAAACAGATTCTACTGTCATGTATAACTAAAAAGAACCAATTAAAAATAGTGATAATGATCGACTAGGTTGTATTTTGGAAAACATGGATATAAGAGCTCTTACATTTTAGGAAATGTATTTTTCAGCTTCAAATGTACATTTGCCTGTATAGAGCTCTATTATCTATGGAAGGGCTTAAAAATGTAAGAAAAAATTGGGCGTGATGGCACATGCTTGTAATCCCAGGGATTTGGGAGACAGAAGAAGGAGGATCATTAAGTTCAAGGCCAACCTTAGGAGGACCCTCTCAAAACAAAAAATAAAATGGGCTTAGGAATGTAGCTCAGTGGAGAGCACCCCTGGTTCAAACCCCAGTACTGCTGGGGGTCAGGAGGAGTAGGAAAACTATGTACACATATTGTCAAGGATCCACTGGAGAAAAAAAAAAAAAAAAGCAAAAGATTATGTCAAGAAAATCTCCGTTAGCAGGGCATAGTGGTATATGCCTGTAATCCCAGCGATTTAGGCTGAGGCAGGAGGATCATTAAGTTCAAGGTCAGCCTCAGCAATTTAGCAAGGCCCTAAGCAACTTAGCGATACCTTGTCTCAAAATAAAAAGTAAAAAGGGCTGGGGATGCAGCCCAATGGTAAAGCCCCCTGGGTTCAATCCCCAGTAGCATTACCCCAAAAAGCCCTGTGATCATTAAAACTTTTGTCCCTCCTCAGATGCGACCTTTGATCAGGGACTGCTTAAATAAACTGTATTTAACACTGATTCTTTAGCTCAACATCACTGCCTGTTTCAAGATTTCAAGGTAATCTGGACATGGCAGAACATCTTAAGGATACATTTATAATCCTCAAGTGGACTGAATGATTTGGTTCTGTGGTATTGTTTTGGTACTGGGTATTGAACCCAGGGGTGCTTTACCACTGAGCTACACCCGCCTCCCCATACTAGGAATTGAACGTACAGGTGCCTAACCACTGAGCCTTTTTATGTATTTTTTAGAAAAAAGTCTCACTGAGTTGCTTAGGGCCTGGCTAAGATGCTGAGGCTTGCTTTGAACTTGTGATCCTCCTGCCTCAGCCTCCCAAGCCGCTGGGATTACAGGTATGTGCCACCATGCCACTTTTTATTTTTTACTTTGAGATAGGATCTCGCTAAATAGCTGAGTCTGGTCTGGAACTTGTGATTCTCTTGCCTCAGTCTCCTGAGGTGCTAGGATTACAGACGTGCACCACCTTGCCAAGCTGGTTCTGTGTTATAAAATCTACCACTGGGTCTCTCTTCTCTTAACCAGAGTCAAGAGCTAATTCCAGGAGTGGGAAGTGAATTCTTGCCAGTGAAGGGATTCATGTTATACTACATACTGAACACAACAAAAAACATGACCTGACTCTGAAAATCCAGCAAAATATTGTAGAAATAATTATTCTCAGTGAATCTTAGTTTTCTAATCCTCTTTATTAGTCTATCAGTAAATGCACAATATCTGGAGGGTGAATATCAACTCTTAAGAGGTTCTCTTAGATGCTTACATTCTTTTTGGTACCAGGGATTGAGCCCACTGAGCCAGATCCCCAAGCCTTTTTTATATTATAGTTAGAGACAGGGTTTCGTTGAGTTGCTGAGGCTGGCTTTGAACTTGTGATCCTCCTGCCTTAGCTTTCCAAACCCTGGAATTACAGGCATACGCCACCACGCCGGGCAGATGCTTACATTTTTTAGATGGGATCATAACACGGACACCCCAAAGGGATCCCTATGCTATGTTCACTACTAAATCTCGTTCCCTTCAATAGGGAAAATAATGTAAAATTTATCTTCCCAAAGGGTTAAAATAATCGGACTTTTTTCTCTTCCCACAGTTTTTTTATTGGAAATAATCTGATTTTTAAAACACTTTTCCCTAAGCTACAAGAAAGATTTGGAAGGCTAGACCAGAGTATATGCATTTGGAAAACCTAAATCAGATGTATTTTTCCAAAGAAGATATTTTGATTTAAAGGAAAAACGCTATTATCAAGTTTAATTAACAACCTTTTTAAAAAATGTTATTCCTTAGCTCTTTTAAATCCTTAGATTATAGATAGTAACTTTTCCCTCTTCTATTCAGCACTGGAGAAAAATGAAATCTCAATTTTAGTCATTCTGGTCATCTAGGTACCTTAACTATTAAGGATACTGTTTGCTTTCAGTGGAGTCAAAAATGTTTCCTGCTACATATGGTATTTGTTGTGGATTGTGGTATCAGCATAAGCAGCCTTGGGGCTCCATTACTGAGTTTTTGGCTAGAGTAAAAAGGGATACTGATATTAATTAGGGTTTCAATTCGTTTGTGTTTCAACACCCATACATACATATACGAGGCCAAACAACAATCTTCTCCAAATTTTATTTTCTAATAAACACAGATGGATAGCACTAAAGATTAAAAAAAAAAATCTAATAGTTATTACTCATTCTCTAAATTCCTTAATTCTATAAATGTTTTTTAAAATATTTTTTAGTTATAGATGGACCCAACACCTTTATTTATTTTTATGTGGTGCTGAGAACTGAACCCGTGCTAGGAGGGGCTCTACTGCTGAGCCACAACCCAGGCCTAAATTTTTTTTTTTTTTGAAAGGTAATGTACTTCTGTTCTTTATTACAGTAGAAAACAGAGAACAAGAACTATTCCACTAATCACAATTTACTGTATATTTGAGTCTTTGTGCAATTTGCCATTTATTGTGAACAAAGCAGGAACTGTTAAGCTTTTTTTTTGATTGTCTTGGATTTTTCTCATCAGTACCAAAGTGCTGCTAGGGGCAGTGGTGCATTCTTGTAACCCCAGTGACTCTAGAGTCTGAGGCAGGAGGATCACAAGTGCAAGGCCAGTCTTAGCAAGTTAGCAAGGTCCTAAGCAATTTAGTGAGACTCTGTCTCAAAATGAAAGATAAAAATGGCTGGGGAGATGGCTTAGTGATTAAATGCCCTGGGTACCAATCTCCAGTACCAAAAACAAAAAACAAACTGAACCAAACCAAACCACCTGCTTTTAAAAAAACCCTAATTATATAGGCAATACATGACTTCCCTTTGGTGAACTAAAAGAAAATTTCCTTTTAAGAATAACCAGACCCCCAAAACACAGGTAACAAAAGCAAAAGTATGGGAATGTATCATATCAAATTAAAAATCTTCTGCACAGCAAAGTAAACAACAGAATTAAAAAAACCCTATAGATTGAAAATGTTTGCCAATCCTTTATCAGATAAAAGGTTAATATTCAAAGGATACAAGAAACTCAAACTATTCATTAACAACAAAATAACTCCATTAAAAAAAAAAATGGGCAGGGCTGGGGTTATAGCTCAGTTGGTAGAATGCTTGCCTTGCAAGCAAAGGCCCTGGGTTCAATCCTCAGCACTGCAAAAACAAAACAAAAGAAACCAAAGGGCAAAGCATTTGCCTTCCATGTGTAAGGTCCTGAGTTCAAACCCTGACACCATGCATATACAAACGTAAAGATTTGATCAGCCATTTCTCAAACAAAGACATATAAATGATCAACAATTATATGGAAAAAATGCTCAACATCTCTAATCATCAGGGAAATGCAAACAAAACCACCATTATATATCACATCACATCTGTTAAATTGTCTATTATCAAAAGGATGAAAGATAGTAAATACTGGCAAGGAAATGAAGAAAAGGGAACACTTATACACTATTGATGGGAATGTAAATTAGTCATGGCCATTATGAAACAGCATGGAGATTCTTCAAAAACCTAAAAGTAAGCCACACATGGTGGCACACACCTATAATCCCAGCAGCTCAGAAGGCAGAGGCAGGAGGATTGTGAGTTCAAAGCCAGCCTCAGCAATTTAGCATATCTCAAAAAATAAAAAAGGCTGGAGATGTGGCTCAGTAGTTAAGCTTCCCTAGGTTCAATCCCCAGTACCAACAAACCATAACAAAAAACTTAAAAATAGAAGTACTATTTCTGGGTATTTACAAGAAAGATTTGAAATCAGTGTGCACTCCCACATTTATTGGAACATTAATCATAATAGGTAAGACACGGAATCAATCTACATGTCTATCAATGATGAGTGAATGAAGAAAATGAGGTACATATACTTAATAGAATACCATTCAGCCTTAAGGAAAGAAGTAAACTGTCATTTGCAACAACATGGATAAACCTGGAGGACATAATCTCTAGTGAAATACACCAGGCACAAAGACAAATATTGTATGATCTCACTTATATGCAGAATCTTAAAAAGTTGATTTCAAGGAAGTAAAGACTAGAATGGTGGTTACTGGGGACTATGGGGCAATGAGGTACAAGAGAAAATGAAAGATGTTAGTAAAAGGGTACAAAGTTTCACTTAGGAGGATTAAGTTCTAGTGATCTACTGAACAGAATAGTAACTACAGTTAATAATAATTTATTATATATTTAAAATAGTAGCTACAGTTAATAATAATTTATTATATATTTAAAAATAGCTGAGAGGATTTTAAGTGTTTACACCATGAAGAATTTATAAACATCTGAAGTAATGAATATGTTAATTAGCCTGATTTGATCATTTCACAATACATGCATACATGTAAACATCACATTTGGAACCCCATAAATATATACAATTATTCATTGTCAATTAAGATATGTAAACATGAACGATTTTTAAAAAAAGTATATAACCAATAAATGGTAAAATATCAGTCATAAAAAATCAGTATCAATAAAAAGATGGAAATCCCTGTATATAGAACAGGTTTTCGATTGGTTATCAAATACGTGTAGTATATGTATTACCTGTTTTAAGTAAACTCAATGTATGACAATGTGAATAAAGAAAGATAAGGAGAAATATTTTAAACAAATGATCTTTTCTAATTTCTTTCTTTCTTTCTTTTTGGTCCCAGGGATTGAGCCCAGGTATGTTTAACCATGAACCACAATCCCCAATCTTCATATTTTATTTTGAGACAGGGTCTTACTAAGTTACTGAGAGCCTTGCTAAATTGCTGGGGCTGGCTTTGAACTCTGGATCCTCCTGCCTCAGCCTCCTTAGCCACTGGAATTACAGGTGTGTGCCACTGCACCTGGCATCCTTTCTAAATTTCTCTAAAATAACTATCTTTTCTAAGTACAAAAGTTTCATTTATCATTTATATGCAAGCTTTTCAAGAAATACCTTTGCAAAAAGAAGTATTTGCCAACATTAAACAGATTACGTGATCCAATTTTTTCTTGATCATTTTCATACTCATAAAATTAATCAAACTTATAGGTAGAAATGGGTTGGTATTTATCTAGTTTGATGTTTATTATACGTGTGAACTCATAATACTCTGAGAAATGGCATGCAGTCTTATTTGAACACCTTATTTTGAGAATGAAATTTGATTTGGGTAACCCATAAAACTACTTCAAAGAGTGAAAATCAAGGCAGGTGTGGTGGTGTAGCCCTACAATTCCAGCAACCCTGGAGGCTGATACAGGAGGATTCCAAGTTCAAAGTCAATCTCTGCAACTTAGTAAGGCCCTAAAAAAACGTAGTGAGACCCTGTTACAAAATGAAAAATAAAAAGGGCTGGGGATGTATCTCAGAGGTTAAGCATTCCCAGTACCAAAATATATATAAATAAAAAAATAGATAAAAAAATATAAATAGGGGCTGGTGCTATAGCTCAGTGGTAGAGCACTTGCCTGGCACGTGTGAGGCACTGGGTTTGATTCTCAGCACGACATAAAAATAAATATTGTGTCCATCTATAACTAAAAAAAATTTAAATAAAAATTAAAAATCAAGAGTATTTTAGAAAGCCACGCGTGGTGGCGCACGCCTGTAATCCAAGCAACTTGGGAGGCTGAGTCAGGAGGATCCCAAGTTCAAAGCCAGCCTCAGCAACTTAGCGAGGCCCTAAGCAACTGAGTGAGACCCTGTCTCTAAATAAAATACAAAATAGGGCTGGGGATGTGACTCAGTGGCCAAGTGTCCCTGAGTTCAATCCCTGGTTCCAAAAAAAAAACCAAAAAACAAAAGTATTTTAGAAACAGTTCTTTGAATTAGCAGTACTATCTAGGATGGTTGAAACGTCTTCACTTAAATTTATTTCCCAACTATGAACTTGCATTCTTAGACAATATTTTATAAATATTTTAATTAAAAAATTAGTGACTCATGTGCTTGCTTTTTATATGTATATATGTAGACAAAGAAAACAAAATTATTAAGCATACACAAACCACAAGGCTAAGTTCTCTGGAAGGAATAAGGATTTGGGAAAAAGTATGCTCCTGTCTTCCAAAATCTTTCAAAGTGAGTTGTGGAAATACATGTAAATATAGTACATAAAAACCAGTTGTGATAAATGGTGGCTTTACTGTTTTCCATTTTTTTTTTTTTTCAGTGCTGGGGATTGAACCCAGGGCCTTGTGCTTACGAGGCAAGCACTCTACCAACTGAGCTATATCCCCAGCCCCTAAGCTATATCCCCAGCCCTGTTTTCCTTTTTAGAATAAACTCAATTAAGTTCACTTAAAAGTTGGCAACTTTCAAATATTTCTGGTGGAAAATTAAATTATTACAATCCCAACTTGATAATATTTATCACAATTATAAATGCACATATACTTTGTACTTTGTGGTAATTTTAAAGTGTAACCATAAATTCTTTGCTATTCTTCCTTTAAGAGATGGAGCCTGAATTCACTGGCCCCCTTTGGTATAGGTTGGGCTTAGTGACAAATTTCTAATGAAAAGAAGAAAGCAGAAGTTATGTGACTTTTGAGACTACATCATAAGAAAGCACTATGGCTTCTATCTTGTTCTGTCTCTCAGACAACTCTATGTAAAGGCCCACATGACAAGCAACTAAGACATACACCAATACCCAGGAAGAAACTGAGGCTTCAGTAGCCACAGAATGAATCAAAATTTTTTTTTAATTTTTTTTTTTAGTTGTAGATGAACATAGTACCTTTATTTTATTTACTTATTTATATGTGGTGCTGAGGATCCAACCCAGTGTCTCACACATGCTAGGCAAGTGCTCTACCACTTGAGCTACGTCCCCAGCCCAAATGAATCATCTTTTAAGTGAATCTACCACCCTCAGTCAAGTCTGCAGATAAATGCCACCTTGGTTAATGGCTTAACTGTGACTTCATGAGATCTTTTAAGATAGAACCATCCAGCCAAGCCCCTGTCCGATTCCTGTTGCTCCTAGAAACTCTGCTAGTAGACCAAAAAAAAGGATGGTGAAACTGACCAAGGACAAATCCTGCCCCACCACTTGTTTTTCTAAACAAAGTTTTAGAGAAACACAGTTATGCCCCTTTATTTTCATATTGCTCATGACTGTTTTCTTGCTATGACGGCAAGTCAAATATGTAGTTGTATGCTATCTGAAACATTATGAACAAAGTTTGCTCACCCTACACTAAAATCATGAAAATTACCCTATATCAGTAAGGACAGAGATGTTAATAAGAACCTCCTTTTTAAGCCAGGCGCAGTGGCACACGCCTGTAATCCCAGCGACTCGGGAGGCTGAGGCAGGAGGATTGCGAGTTCAAAGCCAGTCTCAGCAACTTAGCGAGGCCCTAAGTAACTCAGTGAGACCCTGTCTCTATTAAAATACAAGATAGGGCTGGGGATGTGGCTCAGTGATGGAGTGCCCCTGGGTTCAATCCCCAGTACCAAAAAAAAAGAACCTCCTTTTAGTTATACTGTGATGGTGATTACCATAACAGTTAATTCTTCTAGGTAAGGTCATAATTAGCAACAAATAGCTAAATGGTAGAAAGGAAAAAAGGGAGGAGAAACAAAAGACTGGACAAACAAAAGATTTTTTTTCAGTGGTACTGGGGGTTGAGCCCAGTGGCGTTCTACCACTGAGCCACATTCCTAGCACATACCCTCCTCACCCCCGGTACTTTTTTTTTTTTGATACTGAGAATGGAACCCAGGGGTGCTTTATAACTGAGCAACATTTCCAGCCCTTTTTATTCTCATATTTTGAGACAGAATCTTGCTAAGTTGTTAGACTAACTTCAAACTTGGAATCCTCTTGCCTTTCCATCCTGAGTTGCTGAGATTATAGGCATTCACCAACATATCTGACTTCCCCAATCCCTTTTTATTTTGGGACAGGGTCTCATTAAATTACTGAAGTTGGCCTCAAACTTGTGATCCTCCTGCCTCATTCTCTCAAGCTGCACAAATGTGCACCCAGCATACCAGACTCAAACAAAAGATTTGCAAGATAGATATCCAGGACCTAACTGCATGATAAATATTACAGATATATGCAATGGGACAACAATTCCGACTCTGAATGGGAGGCCAGTGAGACTCTGCTCTTCTTCTTCCCAGCCTACCTGTTCTGCCAGCCAGGCAATGTGCTTGACTTCCTTGCTGCCTCCTGCTGTACTGGTTGCACCAAGCATGGCATTAAGCTCAGCCAACACCTGTGGGAGGAGAGCCATTATGTTGGTGTGGATAGCTATGAACCAGGAGTGTGCTGTGGCTGTATCCTTGCAGCGGAGGATCAACGTGTTCCTGCTATCAGGAGAATGTAGCTCTATCAATCTGTGTAGAAATAGAAAAGAACAATGTGAGCCAGGTCAGAAGTCATCATATCTACCAGAGTTTAACATGCACAACTGCAAATTTAATTATACATTCCTCAAAGAAAGACACTTTCTCTTAATTTCCTAGAGTACAATTTCATAGAAAACCACACATGGAAATATAATCACCAGAAAGACTGTTGGATCTATTGTAGTATGTTAATGTAAGGAGCTAGGACAAAGGACTCTATTAAGGTCTTTAGTAGAACACTTGGCTTTGTTTTACTTTCCACGTCTAAGAAGTAAAGCACTCTTGTTGAATGTCATAAGTACACTTGTAAGTAAAGAAATGTTATTTTAAATTACTTAGATAATCCTGGAATAAGATATTACAGTATTTAAAAAAACCAACAACTGACAAATAATAAGATGAAATTAACACTACGTGAAGTAAGAAAAAGGGAAATAAACAGAAGAATATGAAAATCTGTGATTGTGTTTTACTGTCTGGGTAACATCATATGATAAAAGCATCTATTGAATCTGGCAGAAAAATAATTAAGAGGTTGTCAACACCACAGCTGTTGTGCATTAGTTAATGCTTAACTGAGAATAATCTGTATGTCAAAAGTAACTTTTAGAAATTAACTAAAAAAACCTTTCTAATGTGTTCTATGTTCTAATAGTGAACACACATGCATCTTTCAAAATGGAAAAAGGAAAAGCAATTAGAAGTGTTTCCCCTGGTAGACTAGAAGTTGACAATCAGTGACCAAGAAGAGATCTTTATTTGCTGTCTGGAAGCACTGTTATCAGATTCTGCACCACCTGTCAAAGATAGCAATTGACATGTACACTATGATTTCTGCCTTAAAGCTGGAATTCCTCTCTTCTGCCACATTTTTAAACCCTTCACAATTCCAAATATTTTAAGATGCTACCTTTTATATGACAAATATTCATTCTCATTTGAACTCTGGTTGGTTTATCTTCTCTTAAATAAACATTTATTGATCCCCTATGGTAATGGGAGATACTGTACTAGACACTGGTCTTAGAGCAACATAGGGGGACCCCATCCTAAATAAGTAACTAAATGAGTGAACAAATAAAAGTAAAACAGCACATAATACTATAATAATAAAACACTGCACTAAAGGGGAGTATCATCTTTGTTTTAATCCTTGTATTGAGTTAATTATTCTGAGAAACTGCTCAAATAGCAATTAAAGTAGCTAAATTTATTTTAGGGTAAATTTACTTAATGACAAGTAGTTATCCGTAAAATACAGTTTATTAGGTAACATTCAACTATAAGCCAAAAGCAAGTTATTTTATATTTTATTAATTATACTAATCTTAAGAAGTATTTCCAAAAATTCCTATATAAGATGGCAATGAAGCATATATAACTATTCTACTCCTTCCTGAAATCCAATTAAAAACAACAGCAAAGGGGAATTATCTTTTAATCAAATTTGTTCATTTTTGCAGAACCCAGGGGCATTTTACCACTGAGTTGTATCCCTGGTTCGTTTTATTTTTTATTTTGAGACGCCTCAACCATTTATCGTTTCTTCCAAAAGCCTTTCCTCTAGCTATTTTGACATATCCATTATTATTGACTATGGTCACCCTGCTGTGCTGGGTAGAACACCAGAACATCAGAACTTATTCCTCTGTGTAATTCTAACTTTGTATCTGTTTACCAACTTCTCTAGCTTCTGGTAATCATTATTCTAACTCTCTAATTTTATGAGATAAACTTTCTTAGATTACATTAATGAGATCACGCAGTATCTGTGCCTGGCTTATTTCACTTAACATAATGACTTCCAGGTTCATCTATGTTGTCACAAATTACAATTTCCTTCTTTTTTTGGGAGGGGCAGGTACTGGGGATTGAACTCATGGGTGCTTTACCATTGAGCTACATCCTCAGTCCTTTTTAATTTTTTATTTTGAAATAGGATCTTGCTAAATTGCTTAGGGCCTCACTAAACTACTGAGGCTGACTTTGAACATGTGATCCTCCTGCCTCGGAGTTGCTGCGATTATAGGTCTTGCCAAATTGCTTAGGGCCTCACTAAACTGCTGCAGCTGACTTTGAACTTGTGCTCCTCCTGCCTCAGCCTCCAGAGTTGCTGGGATTATAGATGTGCACTACTGTACCCACAACTTCCTTCTTTCTTAAGGCTGAATAGCATTCACTGTGTATATGTACCACATTTTTTGGGGTACATTTTCTCAATCCCTTCATCTGTCAATGAACACTTAGGTTGAATTCATATCTTGACTAATGTGAATGATGCTACAATAAACTTGGGAATGCAGACATCTTTTTTTTTTTTTTTTTTTTTTTTTTGCGTTGCTGGTGATTGAACCCATGGCCTTGTGCTTTTGAGGCAGGCACTCCACCAATTGAGCTATATCCCCAGCCCTGCAGACATCTTTATTAAATACTCGCTTCATTTCCTGTTCAGATCTGTTACCCATTTTTTTTTTCTTTCTGAAGCAGAGGTCTATATTGCCTAGGCTGACCTCGAAGTTGCTATCCTCCTGCTTCAGCCTCCCAAGTAGCTGGGACTATAGGCATGTGCCACCATGCCTGGCTAGATCTGTTACTTGATTTTATTTTTTAAATTATTTCAGAATTAGTATTATAATTTGGTACTGGGGATTGAACCCAGGGGTGCTTTATCACTGAGCTATATCTCCAGCCCTTTTTATTTTTTATTTTGAGACAGGGTCTCACTAGTTGCTCATTAAAGAGCCTCGCTAAATTGCTGAGGTTGCCCTTGAACTTGTGATCCTCATGCCTCGAACTCCAGAGTCGCTGGGATTGCAGGCACATGCCACATTGCCTGGCCTGTTACCTCTTCTTTATTGAGTTGTTTTCTTATTTTTGAATTGCGAATTTTATTTATTTTAGATTCTACTCTAGCCCATTTATCTAATATGTGTTTTGCAAAGACTTTTTCCTAATCTGTGGCTTTTTTTTTTCATTTTCTTACAACGTCTTTTGCAGAGAAGATGTTTTAAATTTTACTTAAGTTCAACTTGTTATTTTTTTCTTTATGGATTGTGTTTTCTGTATGTAAGACGTCTCCATCAAATGTAAGAGGATTTTTAAAAAGCATAATACTACCTACCAGCTCAGGAAGAACAGGAAAGGAACAACTATAGCAATATTTTAGAAACTGGCAAGAAGACAAGGGAGTCAAATGACTTTTCAGAAAAGTCTGACAAATCCCAGCCAATTTGTGCTACATAATCCCTAAAAGGCACCAGTTACTTTTGATCATGGGAATAAAGCATGTAGCTAATATAAAGTGGCTGGTTGTGCCAGACACAGTGGTACACATCTGTAATTTCAGTGATTTGGGAAGCTGAGGCAGAAGGATTGAAAGTTTGGGGGCATCCTCAGCAACTCAGTGAGACCCTATCTCAAAATAAAAAGGACTTGCCTGCAATCCCAGTGGCTTAGGAAGCTGAACAAGAGGATGGTGAGTTTTAGGTCAGCTTCAGCAACTTACTGAGGCCCTAAGCAATTGAGTCAGACCCTGTCTCAAAATAAAATATAAAAAAGGGCTGGAGATTTGGCTTAGTGGTTAAGTGCCTCTGGGTTCAATCCCTGGTACCAAAATAAATAAATATATGAAAAGGTCTGAGATAGCCCAGTAGTAGAGTGCCCCTAGGTTCAACTCCTAGTACCACAAAATAAATAAAGTGGCTGGTTGAAAGTCTGTTTCAGCCGGGCGTGGTGGCGCACGCCTGTAATCCAAGTGACTTGGGAGGCTGAATCAAGAGGATCGCAAGTTCAAAGCCAGCCTCAGCAACTTAGCGAGGCCCTTAGCAACTCAGTGAGACCCTGTCTCTAAATAAAATACAAAATAGGGCTGGGGATGTGGCTCAGTGGCCGAGTGTCCCTGAGTTCAATCCCTGGTTCCAAAAAAAAAGAAAGTCTGTTTCATCAGTCCCCATACCCAGTGGCCAGAGGTTACCCCACCCACCAAACTGGATGGCAAAGACGGTAATGTCATTTGTTTAGACAGTCTATCATCAGGCTGATCATTTTTTAAAAGGGCTATTTCCACCTGGTTGCTTTGATACTGTACTCAGTGTAATATCCTTAAAACACATGATAAGCCAGGTGAGGTGACACACACCTGTAATCCCAGCGGCTTGGGAGGCTGAGGCAGGAGGATCATGAGTTCAAAGCCAGCCTCAGCAATGTAGTGAGGTCCTAAGCAACTCAGTGAGACCATGTCTCTAAATAAAATACAAAAAGGGCTGGGGACATGGCTTAGCGGGTGAGTGCCCCTGAGTTCAATCCCTGGTACCCCCCAACTAAGAAAGATCCTCATTATTAATAACTGTAAGAATGAAAAATAAACTGTTATAAAACTAAGCAAGTTTAAACAGGAGTAAACAGTAGAACCACAGGGTTCAAAGATGAAAATAGGGAGAGTAAGTTATTTCCCGGGGCAGGATCACTTTTGCAGTTTCTTTTTTCTTTTCTTTTTTCTTTTTAAATGTTTGTTTTTAGGCGTTGCTGGACCTTTATTTTATTCATTTATTTATATGTGGGTGCTGAGAATTGAACCCAGTGCCTCACCCATGCTAGGCAAGGGTTCTACCACTGAGCCACAGCCCCAGCCCTTGCAGCTTCTTGAAAAGGCATAATGAAATAGGAAATTAAATGAGAAGAAACAAAGAAGAAACTCTAAAATAGTGTTTATGAGTCTAGAATCCAGAAAAATCTGCCTTTGAAGAAGCCCTTAAAACTGACAAGGGGGACTGAGTAACACCTAAAAGTCTACTGCTGTTTTAAAAATTCAAATGAAAACTCTGCTAATAAAAATGTGGAGGCAGTCTGCCAGTAATTGGGCCAGAAGAAGAGAGGAGGAAACAGCTACAATGTGAAAAGTTTTGGCCTGTACTCAAACCACCAAGGATTTCCTCAGAAATGCAATTACATTTGATCAGAAAAATCAAATCAATGTTTAGATACATAAAAGCACAGGATTCTTTTTTTTTTTTTTTTTTTTTCTTTTTTGGAACCAGGGGTTGAACTCAGGGACACTCGGCCACTGAGCCACATCCCCAGCCCTATTTTGTATTTTATTTAGAGACAGGGTCTCACTGAGTTGCTTAGGGCCTCGCTAAGTTGCTGAGGCTGGCTTTGAACTCGCGATCCTCCTGACTCAGCCTCCCAAGTTGCTTGGATTACAGGCATGCGCCACCACGCCCGGCAGCACAGGATTCTTTTAAGTCCAGCATACTTTATTTCTTTTGTTTAGTAGAGTATTTGACATAATTTGTGTGTTCAATTTAGTAATATAACTTTATGTCATAAATTCAAAGTTTGCCTTTTACATGGAAAATAGCCAGTGTGAAGATGACCAAGACATTGTGAACTAGTGCAAAAGACAGACTTACATTTCTGAAAAGCAGCATTTTTAAAAAAATTTTTTTTAGTTTTCAATGGACCTTTATTTTATTTATTTATATGTGGTGCTGAAAATCAAATCCAGTGCCTCACACACGCTAGGCAAATGCTCTGCTACTGAGCCACAACTGCAGCCCCCGAAAAGCAGCATTTTAAGAACATTTTGGTCGTGCTAAATGTCATGACGTCTACAATGCTGTTTGCTAAGGAACCAGCTCATGTTCTCTCCCTTGACTTCATCATTATTTATTTAGCTTTCAGGCTGAATGAAACACTTATAAATGATCAGAACCACCGAGTGAGGTAGTGAAAATTCAAACTGGGAAAAGGGAGTACTTGGGCCCAGAGAAGAGAGGAGGACATAGCTACAAACTTCCTCCTCCCCCTTCAGAACTTTTTTCAGCTCTATGTAGTAGAACCAAATCAAATTAAAAAAAAAAAAAAAAAAAAGGGTTTCCCTCTACTTTAAAATAATTTTATGGTTAGAAGGAAAGCCTTTACATAACCATGAAGAATGAATCACAAACAAATTCTGCAGAACACCCTCCGGAATGGTTGATATTAAAATGACCAAGGTTGACAAAGAAGTAATCAACGGGAACTTTGATACATTATTGGTGGGAACAAAAAATGGCACAACCACCACTTTGGAAGGAAGTTTGGAGAGTTTCTTTTCTTTTTTTCTTTTTTGTACTAGGGATAGAACCCAGGGGCACTTAACTACTAAGTCAAATTCCTAGCCCTTTTTATTATTTTGAGACAGGGTCCTACTAAGTTGCTGAGGCTGGCTTTGAACTTGGGATCCTTCTACCTTAGCCACCCACCCTCTCGGATTACTGGAGCACACCAAGCCCAGCTGGCAGTTTCTTATGAAACCAAACATACACCTACTCTTGGATAATTATCCAATTATCTTGGATAATTTCACTCCTATGAATTTATCCAAGTGAAACAAAATGTATGAATGCCCACAAAAAGACTTGTAAAAATACATTGATAATAGCTGGGTATAGTGGCTCATGTCTAGTTAGCTAGGAGGCTGAGGCAGGAGGATCATAAGTTTGAGGCTGGAGATTGAGCTCAATGTGTGAAGTGCTGGGTTTGATCCCCAGAACAGAAAGAAAAAAAGAGTAAGAAGAAGAAAGGAAGAGCCTAGCGCAGAGGTGTACGCCTATAATCCCAGTAGCTTGGGAGGCTGAGGCCGGAGGATGGAGAGTTCAAAACCAGCCTCAGCAATTTAGTGAGGCACAAGCAACCCAGTGAGACCCTGACTCAAAAAAATACTTGTTTTTTCAATTATGAAGTATTCAAGTTCATAGGTTTTTGTTTTGTTTTGCTTTGTTTTTTTAAGTAATAAACCTACAGAAAAGTATAAAATGAATAGAAGTCTCAACTTTCCTTCTACCCTCTGTTCCTACTTCATTCCCCAGGGGTAAGCACCATTAACAGTTTTGTGTGAGTCTATTCAAAATTTTACTTTATATATACATGTATACATATTTGAAATAATTAAACATGGAACTTAAAAAATGAATCTCTCATCTCAAATTGATGCTTTCCTTTGTATAATTTAGTTAATGGAGTCATGTATATATTTCAGCAAGTCCTTAAGTTTGTAAAGCTGAAAGTGTGCTGATGTTCTTGTTAGGTACAGCTCACCTGTTTTCCAGATCCGGCATGCTTAGATTTCTAGCAGCAAAGCACATTTTGAGAGGGATGACCTTTCTGTCCTTGGTGCTGTTCTGGTGTTTTGGAGAACCAGAGTCGTCACTGCCACTAAAGCTTGGTGACTGGGGAGCTGCACCCTCCCATGGCAGATCTGATACTAAGGATGGCTTCTTGATATATGGTGTTACTTCTCGGATGAATTTTACTATGAACAAAAATCAAAGAAGAATTTTAGTATTTTTATTTCCTATGAAAAATAACAACCAAATTATACTTCTTCTGCCAAGACAGTATAGACATTTGCATGCTGATGAGTATAACCAAAGTTATGCATAATTCCTGTCTCATTACTATGTTCATACCGATTTTCTCTTCTCTAAAAAGAATACTATATGGCAAGTTAGTGACATCATCATAGAAATAACCTTGAAGATATAGTGTATCACATATAGGCAATATCTAGAACAAAGTATAAAACAAAGGTCAAGAGCCATGAATCTCCTTGAGATAGATTCAGCGCCTCCTGTGACAGTAACATGTAGCTTTAGACAACTCTTAACATTCAGAAACTTCTAAATGCTTCCACCCACTGGTTCACTGTCTACTGAAGTCAAATAAGACAGATTTAATCTCTCTTTCACATGAGAAGCTTTCAAATATCTGAAAGACAGATTATATATCTCCCTTTTCCACACTAATCTAAGTATATCTAGTTCAATTTGATTCAGTCAACATCACCTATTAAGTGCCGGGCATTAGCTAGTCATTGAGTATATAAGAACAAAGGAAACATGAATTCTGCTCTGAAGTTGTTCCCAGTCTACTGGGGAACAACTATGTAAACAGATCATTTTACAGTTCTGAAAAAAATATACACAGAAATAAAATATATTCACGACAAAAACAAAGCAGACACAACTGATCTCCCTGCTTATTCAAAATACCCCATTTCCATGAAAGTAGCCCCAAATTAATATGGCTTTTAGTAGATTGGAAACTTTTTTCTTTTTTTGGTACCTGACACTGAAACCAGAGGCTCTTAACCACTGAGCCACATCCCAGTCCTTTTTATTTTTTATTTTTGAGGCAGGGTCTCAATTAAATTAGTTAGGGGCTTGCTAAATTGCTGAGGTTGCTCTCAAACTTGCAGACTTTCAGAATCACTGAGATCTGTGCCTGGATCTGAAACATTTTTTTTTTTTAAGTTCAGTTTTAGGACTCATAAACTACTTCTTTTACTTCAGTCATGACTGACATGTCATTTTTGAGGCACAGTATTCTTCTTTTCAAAAACTAGATATAACTGAAGATTATTATAATCTTAAATAGCTTTAAAAATACATAGTTAAAATTCCAGCTACTTGATTATGAACTGAAATTTTAGTTTATAGGATTGAACCCAACCTACTATGTATAACTATAAAGCTCTAAAAAAAAAAAAATTCTAGCTACTCAGAAGGCTGACAATAGGATCACAAAGTTTGAGGCCAGCCTTAGCAACATAGTGAGAATCTGTCTCAAAATAAAAAAATTAAAAAGGATTGAGGATGAGGGCCAGGGTTGTGACTCAGTGGTGGAGCACTTGGCTAGCATGTGTGAGGCAATGGGTTCAATTCTCAGCACATCAAATAAATAAATAAAATAAAGGTCTATCAACAACTAAAATAAATATTTTTTTAAAAAAAGGACAGAGGATGTAACTCAGTGGTAAAGGACCCCTAAGTTCCACTTCCAGAACCAAAGAAATAAAATAAATTAATTTTAAAAAATTGTTTTAGTTGTCAATGGACCTTTATTTATTTATTTATATGCAGTGCTGAGAATTGAACCCGGTGCCCCACCCAGTGCTAAGCAAGTTCTCTGCCACTGAGCTACAACCACAGTCCTAAATTAGTTAATAAAAAAATAAGAGGGGTGGGCTGGGGGTGTGGTGGTAGAGTGTTCCTGCATTTAATCCCAAGTACCATAAGGGAAAAAAAAGTTGAATGTAAATGAATCTATTATTATTACCTCTATTGACATAATACATGTTATATCAGTATTCTACCTCTTTCAAATTCCAATGTGATAGGTCATTAGAGTAGCATCATACCTTTTTAAAACCTGAATAGATTATTGTCAATGTTTATCAATATCATAATAGCTAGTTTTTTGGGGTTTTTTTTGGGGGGGTACTAGGGATTGAACCCAGGGGCACTCCACCACTGAGACACATCCCCAGCCCTATTTTGTAGTTTATTTAGAGACAGGGTCTCACTAAGTTGCTGAGGGCCTCACTAAGTTGCTGAGGCTAGCTTTGAACTCGCGATCCTCCTGCCTCAGCCTCCCAAAGTGCTGGGATTACAGGCATGCGCCATCACGCCCGGCTAGCTAGTATTATTTTATAGCATTAGAAGTCTTACAAACCTGTGAAACTTTACTATAAATAGGTCAGTAAATATGAAAAATAATTAGATGTTTCTAAAAACCTAGCTAACAACAATCCTTAAAAACATTTTCTATTGAATAGGTAATGTAAGGTTGAATATCCCTTATCTGAAATGCTTGGGAATATAAGTGTTTCTGATTTTGGAATATTTCCATACACATAATGAAGTATCTTGGGGATGAGACCCAAATCTAAACACAAAATTCACTTAGGGGATATAGCTCAGTTGGAGGGTGTTTGCCTTGCATGTACAAGGCCCTGGGTTCAATCCCCAGCACCGGAAAAAAAAAAAAATCACTTAGGTTTCATGTACACATTACATACATAGCTTAAAGGTAATTTTATCTACAACAGTTTAAACACACCTGCATTGTGATTGTCACATTAAGTCAAGTGTGGAATTTTCTACTTGTGGTGTCATGTCTGAGCTCAAAAAGTTTCAGATTTTGGAGTTTTTTTGATTTTGGATCTTTGGATGAAGGAAGATCAATCTATACATGCTCATAAAAAAAAAACTCAAAAGAAGATATAAACAGGTTTATAGTAAAAGTACATATTTCTAGCTGCCCAGTTTCTATCCCAGAAGGCAATCACTGTGTGGTCTTCCAGAAAGACACCAGATATGCTAAGCATATGTAAAAACAGACATACATTTTGTGTATCTTTCTATATAGACGAACATATATAGATGTATACATATTTCTCACAATGACAATCTATATGCACATTGTTTTCCATCTTGCTTTTTAAATTTAGTGATATTGATTGATACTACTCCTCCCGCCCTTTTCTCTTTTTTTCTTTAACAGTCTTTTACGAGCAGTCAACAATTCTACCAGACTGTTTGGTGATGACACCTTTGGAATCAGCATAGTTCTAACTGCACTTGCCTACTTTAAACCTGTGTAACCTCACTTGACTGTTCTGAGGTCCTTATCTACAAAATAGGAGAAACCCTAAACAAGCAAAAGTTCTAGGTACACACTAAATATTCAATAATTAGTAGTTGGCTTCCTTTGTCTTAGAGTAGAAGTTTAAAAACTTAAACACTAATCAGTAGGAGAAATAAATCTATTTCTTATACTAGAAAATATAATAATCCTAATGCCAATATTGAAATATAATATATGTACATTTGTATACTTTCTCTGCACAGTTATATATGTATTTCTGGGTGGAGAAAATAAAAACTGGTTGCCTCAAGTTACCAAGGAGATTTTTTCATCCTAGAAAACTGAGCAGTAGTATAACCAGTATATCCCTTGAGCAGCTGACTTGGGCTTTTCAAGACATACTTTAACTCTGTGCTTTCAAGACAGTATTAGATCACAAGAACTTGGCAGAAATTCCTAAGGTTTCTAATCACCAGAGCATGGTAGAGATATGCTTTTTGAACATTTAAGGTACTATATCAATTACTGGGCTATCAACTGGGAAAAATAAAGATACTCTAAATGCCTATTCGAGAGTATTACAGTGATTAGAAAAGAACATTTAGGGGCTGGAGACGTAGCTCAATGTGTGAAGTCCTGGGTTTGATCCCCAGAACAGAAAGTGGAAAAGAAAAAAAAAAAAAAAACAGTAAGAAGAAGAAAGTAAGAGCCTGGCACAGTGGTGCACACCTGTAATCCCAGCAGCCTGGGAGGCTGAGGCAGGAGGATAGAGAGTTGAAAGCCAGCCTCAGCAATTTAGTGAGGCACTAAGCAACTCAGTGAGACCCTGTCTCTAAAGAAAATACAAAAAAAGGACTGGGGATATGTCTCAATGGTTAAGTACCCCTGAGTTCAATCCCCAGTACCAAAAAATAAAATAAAATAAAAAAGAAGGAAGAAGAAGAAATGGGCTTCCTCACATCCTGAAAACATCATCATAATCCCTTCTCCTAATTAGAATGACAAAAACATACAAGAATTGTACATATACTTGTAAAGATACTGAGAAGCACTTTCATCAAAATAGTGAAGTGTTTACAAATAAATATAGAATTACATTTTATTTTAAAAGTATAGTCCTGTATATTTGAAATTTTATGCCCAAATTATTTATTTATTTATTTATTCATTCATTCATTCATTCATTCATTCATTACCAGGGATTGAACCCTGGAGCACTTAACCACTTAGTCATATTCCCAACCTGTTTTTTATTTTTTATTTTGAGACAAGGCCTCACTAAGTTATTGTGGCTAGCTTTTAATTTGTGATGCTCCTGCCTCAGCTTCCCAAGGTGCTGGAATTACAGGCATGTGCCACTGTACCCAGCTGACTATATTAATTATACCAAAAAAAAAAAAAAAAAAAGAGAGAGCTTTTTTAAGAAATGAAAAAAACTAATTCTGAAATCTTGTTCAAACTTTAAATGTGGAAGCGGCCATAAGCTGAAATCTTGTTTGGCCTTCAAAACATTTTAATGTACTGGATGGGCTCCCAGATTCAATTGATTCAAGTACTAATGAATAAGGTTACAATGAGTTCCATGTCTGAGACATTAGGCAGCATCTGAGTTTAAAATGCATGCTGTTTACGTGGCTTTTTTTTTTTTTTTAACCTTTTCTTTTAGTTGTACATGAACACATAACTTTATTTTCATGTGGTGCTGAGGATCAAAATCAGGGTCTCACTCATGCTAGGCCAGTGCTTTACCACTAAGCTACAACCCTAGCCCTTTATATGGCTTTTCAAAGTTTATCCTGAAGATCCTTCATAGTGTAGATACAGGCTATGGCTGTTAAGAACATGTGTTTGGGTGAACTCATCACCTTCCCTTGTAAAAACCACCCTCATATAATCATTATTTTCTTCTTTTAATATTTTTAGTTGTAGGTGGTCACAATACCTTTATTTTACTTATGTTCATGTGGTGCTGAGGATCAAACCCAGTGTCTCATATGCGTGAGGCAAGTGCTCTACCACTGAGTTACAATCCCAGCCCCATTTTCTTCTTTATCTATATTTCTTATTGTTTTCTTAACCCAGCTGGGGATCCTTACTGTAAGTTTAAGTGAAACTAAACAGGTCAAACAATGTGAGATGCCATACACCCCTTGCTTTTGCTTGTTTAGCTTGTTTCTGGGTTATCCTCAAGGTAGAAGACGTGGCTTTGCATTCCACACAGGAATAAGTTATGCTGACATCACTGTTAAAGCATTCTCCCAAGGTTTCTCCTCAACGTCATCTCAAGCTCCCCACCCAAATCAAGAATCTGATAGATGGTCACCAAAAACATAAGGGAGGAATTGCTTTACTTTTAATAGAAAGCCTTCTGCATTCTCAATTTGCAGGTATTTTTCAGTTCAAGTCTCCTGGTCACTTGGGTTTTGAAAAGACTGCAATCTAAGACTTGATGACATGAAGCTTAAAATGGTTCAGAGTGCCTCTGATTTTACTATGATTCAAGTTAAAGTTACACGACACATTTACCAATATACTGAACTTCCATTTTGTACCAGGAACTGTTTCAGACACTTAGCATACACCAGTAAATAAAACCTGCAAAGCCCAAACAAATATAAAACCCAATCAATAATGCAATTCATAGTTAATGATAGTCTAGAGAAATGAAAACATGTTCAAACAAAAGCCAGTACAGAAATGTTTTTAGCAGCTCTATTCATAAGTTATAAAACTGGAAATAACCTAAATTTCTTCCAGTGTATAAGTGGATAAACTGGTACAGCTCTAAAACAGAACACTACTCAGTAATGAAAAGTAATGAACTTATTGATGATATATCAGCAACTTTGATGAGTCTCAAAGGTATTACGCTGAGTGAAAGAAGCTGGTGTCAAAAGGTTATATAATTCATGATTCCATTACCGAAAAGACGTAACTATGTGATGAAGAACAGATCAGTGGTTTCCAGGGATGGTGGGCAGGTATGATTATAAAGGTATAGCATAACAGTTTTTTTCAAGTGATGAAACTCCCGTGTCATGATTATGATGAGGGATACAAGAATTTATACTTGTGTCAAAATTCACAGAACTAAAGTCACCACAGTGTTGCATGCCTATAATCCCAGCAATGTGGGAGGTCGAGGCTGGAGGATCACAAGTTCAAGGTGAGCCTAGATAACTTTTTAAGACCCTATATCAAAATAAAAAATGAAAAGAGCTAGGGATATAGCTCTGTGGTTAAGTGCCTCTGGGTTCAAACCTTAGTACTCCCAAAATAAAATTCAAAGACTGTATGCCTTAAGGGGAAAAAGTTAATTTTACTGTTTAATAATGTTATGGGTTAGATATGAGGTATCCCCCAAAAGCTCCTGTGTCAATGCAGGAATGTTGCCGGCCAAATTAGATTGTAAAAACTGTAATCTAATCAGTTCATCCTAGTTTGAATAGACTGACTAGTTGGTAACTGTAGGCAAGTGGGGAGTGGCTAGAGGAGGTGGGTCACTGGAAGCATGCCCTGGAAAGGGTTCATCTTCCCTGTGGCCTCTTTCTTTCCCTTTTTTCCATTAGCTCTGCTTTCTGGCTGCCATGAATAGAGTAACCCTCTTCTACTACACCCTTCCTTCATTATATTATGCTTTACCTTGGGCCCAGAGCAATGGACTTGGCTGACCATGGATTAAAACCTCTGAAACCATGCGCCAAAATAAACCTTTCCCCTGTAAGTTGTTCTTGTCGGGTATTTTGGTCACAGTTCTGCCAAGCTAACAGGTAATTACAAACATTTTACAAATAATTAAGTTATATGGTATGTTATAAGATGTTAAGTATTATGGAAAAAGGAGATAAAGTAAAGGGTAATCAGGAGTGCTGTGAAAGGAGTCAGTTTGCTACTTTATTTTTTAAACTTTTTAGTTTTAGATGGACACAATACCTTTATTTTATTTATTCATTTTTATGTGGTGCTGAGAATTGAACCCCATGCCTCACACATAATGCTAGGCAAGTGCTCTACCACTGAGCCACATCCCTGGCCCCAATTTGCTAAATATCAGGTTAGGGTAGGTCTAATTAAGACTTTTAAACAAAGCCTTGAAGGAGGTGCAGGAGTTGGTCAAGTGGAAGACTTCCAGCCAGAGTTGCAGTGTTAAAGCAGTAAGGAACACCAGGATGACTTAAG
Source organism: Glaucomys volans (assembly GCA_020662805.1). Taxonomy (NCBI): domain Eukaryota; kingdom Metazoa; phylum Chordata; class Mammalia; order Rodentia; family Sciuridae; genus Glaucomys; species Glaucomys volans. The sequence continues at coordinate 449,417 of JAJEJO010002128.1, forward strand.
CAGGGTAAGTGAGGGGGTCAGTGTAGAAAGTGGGGTCACAAAGGTAATGGGGGTGGAAAGTAGATCCTGTAGGGCCTTTTAGGTCATTGTAAGAATTCTGGATTTCATTTTATTTTGGTACTGGGAATTTAACCCAAGAATGCTTTACCACTTTGCCACTGAACTACATCACCAGCCCTTCTAAATTTTTATTTTTAAGCTGGGCATGGTGGCAAACGCCTGTAATACCAGTGGCTCAGGAAGCTATAAGCAACCTACCGACACCATCTCATAATAAAAAATAAAAAGGGCTTGGGATGTGGCTCAGTGGTTAAGCACTTCTGGGTTCAGTTCCTGGTACCAAATAAACTAAACTAAACTAAAATAAAATAAAATAAAATAAAATAAAAATTTTTTAAAAATTTTAGACAGGTCTCCCTAAAATGCTTAGGGCCTTGCTAAGTCGATGAGGCTGGCCTTGAACTTTTTGATTCTCCTGTCTCAGCCTCCCAAATTAGGGATTACAGGCGTGTGCCACCATGCCCAGCCTCTGGATTTTATTCTGAAATGGGAAGCCACTGGCAGGTATACCGTGCTGAAAACAGTAAAAGACGACAAGGGCAGGTTCAGGAAAACCAGTTGGGAGGTTATCAGGGCTGAGATGATAGGAGTTGGAGGAGGGTAATAAGAATGAAGGTGATAAGAGGAAGTCAGATTCTATGATTCCATTGCAGGTAGATCTACTTAGATGTCTCAACAGATTGGATAAGGGGTGTGTGTGACAAAAAAGGGTCAAGGATGATTTCAAGATTTTTGTCTTGAATAAAATGAAAGGAATAGAATTGCCACTGACAGGTTTAGAAGGAAAGATTAGGAACTTGAGATACACATTAGATAATCAAGTCTCACAGGCAATAAACATGACTCTGCAGTCCAGAAAACAGGTCTGGGCTACAGACATATATGTGAGAACTATCAGCAAATGGTTGATGTTTAAAGACATGAAACTGGATCAGATCATTGTCTCTCTCAAGGTCCTGCAGGAAACAAAGAGTATAGGGTTTAATAAAAAGACAATTTATAAAGGTGTGGGGCAGGGGCAGAATACAGGCAAACCACAAGGGAAAAATAGCATGGTACTACAGGACTATTAACAGAGTGGTTGTTTCCACACCTAGGCCTGAAGGGACTACGGGAGGAAGTTGCACCAGACCCACAAGAAGAAGCATCTGTAAAGCCTGATTTCAGAGAAGCAGGGACTATCAGTCAATTAAGTCAAACTAAGGTGACCTGACAGATTAGGAATTGAAGAGATAACTACTCTAGCCCCACTTTAACCTTCTCTTTTCCCCCCAGTGTCCTCCTGGGGCTCCTCATTGGTCCAATACAACAAAAACTGAAGACCTAGGAAGCCTGTCAAAACAATCAATTCAGGGCAGCCTCCTGGGGCAAGGCAGCAGGTAGAGGAACAGGAGTTACCTAGAGGGGCAAATAGAAGACTCCAGCATAGTCACCAAGAACATGAGCATGAACCATAAAGAGGACATTCCACTGATAGAAGGCTGGGAAGAAGAGAAGGAATGCCAAAAGAGACAGGCAGGGAGGCAGAGTCTCACAAGAGACAGACAAGGAATGGGTAGAAATATAATCTAAAATAGTATCAAGTTTACCCAAACTGGAAAAACCCTGTCTTGACCTGAGTAACCCTGACTTGGCTTCTCCTTCTCTTTGCCATTCCTTGAAGGGGGAGGGGAGAGGAACTAGGTCATGCTTGCTGTTTCTATTCTCTCCTTTCACTAGTTAATCTCTTTCTGAATCCGTCTGCATTCTTAAATCACCAGTGTTTTCTTATCCAAACCAAAGGCCCTTCCTTCAATCTTTATGCTTGATCACTTCAATATCTATGACAATGCACATTCTACCAATTGTTTTTTATTCCTCTTTACCAGCCATTTAATTTTTATTGCTTCTTTTCTCCTACTATCCCTTCTATACAATGTGGGCGCAGGTTTTGATTTTAGCACTTTCTTCTCACTTTATCCTGTTGCCTCTGGCAACTTTCAGTGCTAGATCTCTGGAACCATTATCTCTCCTTGGCCCTAATTCCTTCTAACTGGGTGCTGTGCCAATCCTTTCAACATAGCCAAATCTGAATTAATCTTCATTATCCTTAATCCTCTCATCCTGTGTGTACTGTTTTAGTTATCCACATTGGCACCGACATCTTCCGAGTCACTCAGAATCTGAATGAGTGGCATGGAACGCCTGGTATGAGGTAATCTGTATTTTATTAAAGGTTATCCAGGTGGTTGATTTTCATGCTCACCCAAGGTTGGGAACTGCTTCTCTAAAACTCTGTGTAAGTTCCTCCCTCTCCCTAGCAACATATCTAATCAGGTGCGAGACTATCCCTTCCCATTATCACCATCCATCTCCATACTTTTCATTTTCCCAAAATGAAATTCTGTCCCTATTAAACAGTAACTCCAGGTTGTCTCCTCCCCCGAGGTCTTGGCAACTCCTGTTCTACTTTCTGTCTTTATGCATTTGACTATTCTAACTACCTGGTATAGGTGGAATCATACAATATTTGTCTCTGTTTTTAATGGCCTCTTAACTGATCTCCTTCAGTCTCCCTGTTCTCATTCCTTTGTACAAGGCTGCCAGGTTGACTGTCCTGAACCCAAACTCATACCAGGCCACTCCCTATTTCAAAGAACCTCTGTGGTTTCATATTGATTGAAGAATTCAGTCCAACCAGGCATGATGGTGTATACCTGTTATCTCAGCTACTTAGGAGGCTGATGAAGGAGGATCACAAGTCCTAGGGAAGCCTCAGCAATTTAACAAAATCCTGTCTCAAAAAAGAGGCGGGGGGCTGGGGATATAGCTCAGTTGATAGAGTGCTTGTCTTGCATGCATAAGGCCCTGGGTTCAATCTCCAGTACCTACCACACATCACCCTCCACCCCACGCCAGGAAATGCAGTCCAAACTCCTTCTAGTGTAAATGAATTTTTCCAATCAATTGTCTTCTGTCTTCCCTTCTTACTATTTAAACCGCTTGCAAAGGAAAACGCCTACAAAATTTCAAGGGTAAGGACTGGCCAACACAAGTCACTGAACTACTTGTAGAAAGGTATATTCTGACTTTTCCTAGATGTTTCCTTATTCTTACTCTTACTCATTCCCTTATCTGTTTATTTCCATAAGTCCAAATCTTACACATTTTCCAAATGTGAGCACATCTCAAATTCCACATCATCTTTTAATCCTAACACAAAAATAGTAGGAACTTACTAAGATCTAATGGTCTCCAATTAGATAATAATTCCATGTATCTAATGGGACTGCAAGAAAAGTTCCACACAGCTCCAAGAAAAATTGAAGAAGCTGTACCTAGTAGGTTCAAACTCACATTTCTAGGATATTTGAAGAATCTTGGCATAGCAGCTGAAGTGCCCCTGATATTGGTCAGACACAGACATTTGCTCATTATAGGCCTAAAAGTACAGAAGAAATCCCTTATACTATGTTATTAGCCCTGTGGAAAGAGCAGTTTGAAGCTGTCATATTGGTATCAGGGTTTTTTGTTTTCTTTCAGCCCCTTTCTTCCTTTCCTTTTTAGTTCTTTTTCTTCTAGGTCCCATTACTGGGACTCTCACAGATATCCTTAAGGTCATTTATGACAATTAAAGTCTCTGAAAAATTCTACCTTTTTCTATGCAGAGGCTACTGAGAAAAGTTTGGACAAGATGTCACACATGCAGTTTCTAACACATGGTTATACACTATATGGATTTTGACATACTATTTAATATTTATTGCTTAGTTGGGCACAGTGGCGCATACCTGTAACCTCAGCAGCTTGGGAGGCTGAGGTAGGAGAATCATGAGTTCAAAGCCAGCCTCAGCAAAAGCAAGGTGAGACTCTGCTCTAAAGAAAATACAAAACAGGGCTGGGGATGTAGCTCAGTGGTTGAGTGCCCCTGAGTTAAGTCCCTGGTATGCCCGCGACCAAAAAAAAAAAAAAAGTTTATTGCTTAGAATAGTTCTGGATCCAGGAAGTGGATAAGAAAAGGGAAAACATCCCTTCTGCTGCTCCTTTTTCTTTCTTTTTTTTTTTCTTTTCAATTTTTTTTTATTCTTTTTTGGTACTACATATTTATCCAAGGGTCACTTTACCACTGAGCCACATCCCCAGCCCTTTTTGTTTTTTATTTTAAGACAGGGTCTCACTAAATTGCTTAGTAGTTCACTGAGTTGCTGAGGGAGGCTGGTCTTGAACTTGCAATCCTCCTGTCTCACCTTCCTGAACTGCTGGAATTACAAGAGTACACCAACACGTGGGATTTACATGTATATGCATTTTCTGTTTTTATATCTGCATATCTGTTTTTATAAGCCAATTCAACTCTTTGAACTTCTTTCTCCTCTTAATATTATTTCATGTGAAACAATGTTCTAATTTGCTTCATATCCTTCTGCTTACTTAAAACAAACAGATGAAAAAATTGTCAGCATCAGTAGAAAAGTTTACACCACCCACTGAGTTACATAAAATAGACAGGACTTTAATGTCATTTCATTAAAGCAGAGGCAATGAGAAAGGCAGTATATAAAAAAACAAGTTAGCTAGGAATAATTATTGCCTGAGTCGCCTAAGGAAATGAAAATCAAAGTAGAGACTAGTTTTTTGGGAAAAACCAAAACAGAACCTTACAAATTTTCAAAAATATAAAATGACTCATGCCCTATAAAACTGAGGTTATCAGAGTTCTGCTACGGATAACAGCAAGTTCTCAGTTTTATATGTAAAAAAGATTATATATAGATCAGTATGTTCATAAAGTTCTCAAGAAAATGTGCCAATTTGCTAATAGTGGTTACATTTGTGAGTGCAATTACAGGAACTTCTATTTTAGAAGTTAAATGTTTCTATAATGCTTGAAACCTTTTATAAAAGCTTGTGTCTGTAATAAATTTCAATAAATGTAGCCTTCACATACATGTCATTAGATAATAATAGGAGAAAAAAAGGAATTAGAAAAGTAATTTCCCTGAGTGCTGCATGCCTGTAATCCCAGCTACTTGGGAGGCTGAGGCAGGAGAATAACAATATCAAGGCCAACCTGGACAATTTAGTGAGACCCTGTCTCAGAATTAAAAATAAAAAGGGCTGGAGGTATACAGCTCAGTGGTATAACAACCCCTAGCACCCACCACCTCTGCCCCAAAAGTAAACTGTCTAACAAGACCTGGAAGATAGAAGACACTGAAATGATCTACAGAATATGATTATCATGTAACACTGATAAATAGCCGGATATGTAATTAAGATAGCTCCAGAAAAACAGTGAGCTAATTGTTCTGTGTCTCTCCTTTCACAAAAAGATAAATTTTTACAGCATATAGCCTTCCTCACATTCCACATATCACTATCCCAGCACTTGTCATACGTCAGTTTGTTTTGTCCATCTATGCCACTTGACCACTGATATTCTGAAGGGAATAAAACTCAGAATCTGCAGAAGTCAATAATAATTGCAGCATTTCTACAGTGTTTACTTCTACAGTTCTTTAATTTTTTTCATAGCTACTTTTCAGGACTATGTGGCAGTTTGTGCAGGACTATTTAACATCCTATTTAACATCACAGTCCACATGTGATCTTCCTTTCTGACTGGGTTGATATCATACTTGCTTCTAACCTCATAGAGCAAAGTGTATTCTATTCTACCGAACATCATTACCACAATATGCCTACTTAATTGTATCACAAATACATTTTTTCACGGGTCAAAATTTGGCAGTGCATAGATAAAGGGTTTGTAGCAGGGATCATTAATACACAGAAGATACACAGTAAATATTGGTTAGATGAATTATGAAATATTCTGTTAAAACTACAGCTGTATTTTTGCAGTATTGATTCCTCTATCTTGGGGAAATCCTGACAAATAATTATGGTATGAGTAAACAATATGGTTAAAGATTGCTACTAATTGTTCTAGATTAAGGATTTTTGTAAATACTGGCATAATGATCCTTCTTCAACACCATTATGTGCTTAGGAATATGTGGAATATGGTCACTCCCTACATAATGAAAGGTGGCACTTTATTGAGCTACATCTCCTTCCCTTTTTTTTTTAAATTTTTGATTTTTTTACTTTGAGACAGGGTCTCACTAAAGTTGCCCAGGTTGGCCTTGAATTTCCCATCCATCCTCCTGCCTAAATCTCCCAAATTGTTCAGATTCAGGCATGTGTCATGGCACCTGGCTTGCCACACACTCTATATTCAAGATCTTCTTTGCTAAGATCTACCCTGCTTAATTTGCTATTAAAACAAATCTATCATTAGAGAAAAATTCTTAATAAACTACTCTCATCTTTAACACAACTTATAGATGAGCCTTTTGCTCCTGCAGTGATTTAAAAATGCAAATTTATAGGAAAAAGAATTAAATCATTGTAAATAAATAAAGTTTTTGCCTCACAATCCTAAGGTAGATGCTTTTATCTACTCCTAGGATTAAATAAAAGGAAAAAAAAAGTTTTTTACTTTTAAAACTGTTTCTCTTTTCAACAACAAAAGGCTATCCCACAAAGCATGTGGGATATTTAAAAATGTTTTATATGCAGATTTTGTCTCCAAGTTTGTTTAGCTAAGGAAGGAAGAAAAAAATACTTATCCCCAAAATAGGCCAACTAACAAAATACAAATTATAAGGCAAAATTTAATAAATTCTATAGAGATATAAATAAAATGCTACACATAACTGAATGTAACAGCAAACAAAATGAAATAACTGAAAAATGCTTACAAAAATAATTAATAAAATGTCCTTTCCACCAAATGAAAAAATTTTAGCAATTGAAATGCAAGGAAATCCTTAAACATATTTTTGCTGCTAAGTGGATGTGCCCTGGACTAGCTGGATAAACCGGATGGTTTGTTTTAGATCAGCACCTTGAGTGATAAACTATAGACGGAAATACAATATTAACCCAGCACAATAGCTGTGTTCAAGGGGTCAGCAGCCACTCCATCCTGAACATCCACTCAGAGTCACCATGGGAGAGTAAGAATGTCATCAAGTTTCCATATCTTTAAACACTTTGTAATTTTAAAAAAACTGTACAAAAGAACTATTAGTAACTGCTTATTTTCATTAGGGATGTTCTGCCAAAATTGGCAGAATTAACTGTGTTGAGGAAGAGGAGAAAGACAAAGATGTGTTCATGTTCTTTCCTTCTTACATAACACATGACTAAGGAATCAGTTATAGGAAACTTAACTCTCACAGATAATAGAAACCAACTGTGGAGTAAAGCACAGTGGTACACTCCAGTAATCCCAGTGACTAGGAGGCTAAGGTGGGACAACGGCAAGTTCATGATCAGCCTAGATAACTTAGTGAGACCCTGTCTCAAATAAAAGTATAAAGGTTAGGGGTATGGCTCAGAGTCTTCAATTCCCAGTATGAAAAGAAATTAACTATTGAATGTTGAACTGTAGAATAATAATTTGCTCAACTCACATCAAGTAATTATTCACTGATAATGTTATAAGTAAATAGAGCTGGAGATGTTGCTCAGTGATAAAGTACACCTGGGTTCAATCCCCAGTATAAAAAATAAATAAAGTATGTGATTATAACTCATAGGATAAAATACATATCTATAACTCCATACTAATGTGAAAGGGCTAGGAATGTAGCTCAGTGGTTAAATGCCCCTGGGTTCAATCCCCATTAGCAAACCAAACTATATCAAACCAAACAAACAAAAAGACCCCACTATAGTAATATTTATTTCAGGCAAGATCCATTGATTAATGCTTAATATTAGTGATTGAAAAAAGGTTAAATAATAACAGAATTTTGCCTTGTCTCAACATATGTCACCCAAGATATTTATCAGTTAAAGGGAAAAATAGTACTCTGTGGAGAAACCTGACAGTAATCAAAATTTACATGAATATTAAAACATATCAACGTTACCCGCCCCATCAAGATATACTAAAGAATATGTTACTTCTGTGTGTTTTTGTTGTCATTGCTGTTGCTGTTTGTTGCTGAAGACTGGACCCAAGGCCTCACGAATGCTAAGCAAGCATTCTACCACTGCAACAAGCCAATTCTGTGGTATTCTTACCAAAAATGTATAACTTCCATCTATTAATGATAGAACAAGAGAAAAACTCACAATGAGGGACATTCTACGAAACCACTGATAGTATTCTTCAAGAGTGTCAAGGTAACCAGAAGGGCTGGGGATATAGCTCAGTTGGTAGAGTGCTTGCCTCACAAGCAAAAGTCCCTGGGTTCAATTCCCAGCACTGCAAGAAGGAAAAAAAAAAAAAGTAACCAGGAGCAGTGGCAGATGTCTGTAATCCCAGCAGTATGGGAAGCTGAGACAGGAGAATCTCAAGTTCAGCAACTCAGTGAGACCCTGTCTCAAAATGAAAAATAAAAAGAGCTGGGGATGAGGCTCAGTGGTAAAGCAATGCTAGATTTAATCTTTGTTATCTCCTCCTGCAAAAAAAGTGTCAAGGTAATGAAAAACAAGAATGAAGAACTGTCAAAAGACTGGAGGAAATTAAGGAGATATGATAACTAAATGTAATGAGAGATCCTGGAACAGATTCTGAATCAGAAAAATCCCTGGTACGCTCCCCCACAAAAAAAGACCAAAATATGGAGTACAGAGAAAACAGTCATCTATAATACCAATAATTGTGTGTGTGCTTCCTTGTAGTTTTTTTGTCTTGCTATTTTAACAGCTATAATCATACCATATATAAAATGTTATATCTTGTTTTTTTAAAAGAAATCTTAGGCTGGGGATATAGCTCAGCTGGTAGAGTGCTTGCCTTGTAAGCACAAGGCCCCGGATTCAATTCCCAGCACCGCCCCTCACCGCGGCCGCCCCGCCCCCGCCCCAAAAGAAATCTTATAGGATAGAGGTCTTGGTGGTAGATTGCCCAGCATGTGAGAGGCCTTGGGTTCAATCCCGAGCACTACAAACAATAATAACAATTAAAAATGTTGCTCTTCCAAATAACAATGAAGCAGTATTTAAAAGGAACAATATTAGTTCATTGGTCTTTGTAAAAGTTACATTTATTTATCTATTTATCTAATTTTTGGTACTGGGGATTGAACCCAGGGGCACTCCACCACTGAGCCACATCCCCAGCCCTATTTTGTATTTTATTTAGAGACAGGGTCTCACTGAGTTGCTTAGGGCCTTGCTAAGTTGCTGAAGCTGGCTTTGAACTCGCGATCCTCCTGCCTCAGCCTCCTAAGTGCTGAGATTACAGACGTGCGCCACCGCGCCTGGCACATGTATTTAAAAAATGTTTTTAATATGGTGCTGAGGCTCAAACCCAAAATCTCATATATGTTAAGCATAAAATACACCCAGCCCAACTATATGATTTTTTATTATTATTATTATTATTATTATTATTATTATTATTATTATTATTATTTTGGGTACTGGGGGTTAAACCCAGGGACAGTTAGTCACTGAGTCATATCCCCAGCCCTACTTTGTACTTTATTTAGGGACAGGGTCTCACTGAGTTGCCTAGTACCTCGCTTTTACTGAGGCTGATTTTGAAATTGCAATCCTCCTGCCTCAGCCTCCTGAGCTGCTGGGAGGAGGTGTGAGCTACCTCACCTGGCCCAGCTATATTATTAAAAATAGGAGGCTGGGGCTGTAGCTCAGTGGTGGAGTGCTTGCCCAGCATGTGTGAGGCACTGGGTTCGAACCTTAGCACCACATAAAAATAAATAAAGTAAAGGCATTTCAAAAAAAATAGAAACATATAACTCACAGGTGATTTTTTATATGTTAAGCCAAACCAGGAAGACTAGAAAATAACTATAAGTAAAGAACCTGTTGCATAAAGAATAAAAATAATACCATAAACATCTGTGATTTAAAACCAGTTTGCTTTTCTAGAGTACCTAGGAAAGATGTTTTAGAAGTTTTTTAAAAATGTTTAGTTTGTGGTAGAGGTGGCACATGTCTATAATCCCAGTGACTCAGGAGACTGAGGCAGGAGGATCATAAATCCAACGCCAGCCTCAATAACTTATCAAGGGCTGGGGATATAGCTCAGTTGGTAGAGTGCTTGCCTTGCAAGCACAAGGCGCTGGGTTCAATCCTCAGCACTGCAAAAAAAAAAAAAAAAAGAAAGAAAGAAAAACTTATCAAGACCTGCCTTTAAAAAAAGGGAGGGCGGGGTGAGGAACTAGGTACAGTGGCACATGCCTGTAATCCCAGCAACTGGGGAGGCTGAAGCAGGAAGACCACAAGTTCAAAGCCAGCCTCAGCAATTTAGTGAGGCCCAAAGCAACTTAGAGACACCCTGTCTCAAACTAAAACATAAAAAATATGTCTGGGGCAGACAGTATTACCCTATGTATATGTAAGGTTATGTGAATCGTGTGAATCTACATTTTGAAAAAAAAAAAAAGATATATTCCCTGCTGTATAAGTATATCAAAATGGGTTGTACCATCATGTATAATTAAAAGAATCAATAAAAAAAAAAAATGGGGCTGGGGTCGCAGCTCAGTGGTAGAGCGCTTGCCTTGCATGCACGAGGCACTGGGTTCGATCCTCAGCACCACATAAAAATTAATTAATTAACAAATGCTATTGTGTCCATGTACAACTAAAAAAAAAAAAAAAATGTCTGGGGATGTGGCTCAGTGGTTAAACACCCCTGGTTTCAATCCTGGTATCAAAAAATCCCACAAAAACCAAAAGTGGGGAGGCTTAGGGGTATCACTTAGTGGCAAAGCACCCCTGGGTTCATTCTCCAGTAACAGAAAGAAAAAGAAAGGGAGAGAGAGAGAGAGAAGAGAGGAAAAAGAATTGTACGACTAAAAAGGGTAGATGTTATTGTGTGTAAATTATACCTGAAAAAAATCTGATATGAAAATATTTAATCTTCTTGCAGAAGAATATACATTTGCTATCAAAAAGCTTAAATAAGTTATGGGCATCTTCATCTTAGAAATACACAATCTGGGGGCCGGGGATGCAGCTCAGTGGTAGAATGTTTGCCTAGCAAGGTCCTGGGTTTGATCACAGCACCACCACCACCACCAAACAACAAAAACTGGTTTCTATGATTATATTAAACTATTAAATAACTGAGAAATGTACAACCACATGAGAGGATCCTTTAAAATATAACTGAAAACAGTCACTGTCTCAGAGATCTAAAGTTGTGCCTGTGCTTGCTCTACTACTGACTCCTATGTGACCTTAAACCAATTACTTAATCTCTTGTATTATAATCATCTATGTAGTAATAACTATTCTATTGACATTACATGCTCTTAAGAGTCTTAGCTAAATATAAATTATCACACAATGCAATACTGTCTATTCTGCCTTTAGGAAGACTGCTCATAATTCCAAAGGCATATATTAGAATATTCTGAGCTGACTTCTTCAGTGACCCAAACATTAAACTAACATCTCCCTATTCCCACTCAAGGTGGTTAATAGCATCAGCAGTTACCCAGGTTAGAAACCCAACAGTACCTTCAGATCTTCTGTCTACATCAGCACTTCAAATATGAATACACGGGTAAATAGATCAGCAAGTGTCATTAAGCCTTCCTTTAAAATGTCTGCTCTATTCTCCATTTCTAATGCCATGCATTACTTCCCAATGGAACTAGGAAAAAAAAAAAAAAAAACCTCTTTCCAGTTGCTTGACTGTCCTTCCTACTCCATTTTTTACACTGCCATAAGTTAAACTTCTAAAGCACAGTACTATTAAGTCCACCTAACAACCTTAAGTTCTGCTTAGGGTAAAAATAAGTTCAAACTTCTTAATATGGCATAAAAAATGCTTTCTTTTTTCTTTCTTTCTTTTTTTTTTTTGTACTGGAGATTGAAAATGGGCGGTTTACCATAAGTTAAACTTCTAAAGCACAGTACTATTAAATCCACCTAACAACCTTAAGTTCTGCTTAGGGTAAAAAAAAGTTCAAACTTCTTAATATGGCATAAAATGCTTTCTTTTTTCTTTCTTTTTTTTTGTACTGGAGATTAAAAATGGGCGGTTTACCACTAAGTCACATTCCCAGCCTTTTTAATTTTTTAAAATTTCGACATAAGGTCTTGCTACGTTGCCAAGGCTGCTTTGAATTTGTAATCCTGCTGCCTCAGCTTCCCAAGTCCCTGGAATTACAGGTATATACCACCACAGCCTAGCTCATAAAATACTCTTTTTTTTTTTTTTTTTTTTTGCGGTGCTGGGGATTGAACCCAGGGCCTTGTGCTTGCAAGGCAAGCACTCTACCAACTGAGCTATATCCCCAACCCCATAAAATACTCTTGATAACCTTTTTAGCCATTCCTTCTATGCTTCAGCAGCTTGGATCCTTGAATGCAATTTTACTTATATCACTGGGACTTAACTCACTGTGTTCCTTGTACATGAAATTTCTTTCTACTTCCCAGATTCTATTCCATATTCCAAGAGGATTAGGATAGCTTATACAGAATTCAGCATTTTGATTATGAGTGCCAGTTTTAGTATAAGAGCTGGGTTCTTTAAATTACAAACTAGCTCAGTTACCTTAACTATATTACCTAATTTTCAAAATCTCAATTTATACAATAGAAATTATAGACGGGTTTGTCCATTTAAATTAGATAATTCATGTAAAGCACCTAGATACTGTATACATGCCAGTGTATATTGATGGATATTTTAAAATATGATGGATATTTCAGCCATATTTGTTTTCCCAGTGTCAAGTTGAGCAACTGGGACATATGATAAATGTTTAAAAATATAAATTGAGCCAGGCACAACAGCACACATCTGCAATCCCAGTGACTCCGCTGAGGCAGGAGGATCACAAGTTCAAAGTCAGCCTCAGCAATTTAGTGAGGCCTAGATAACTTAGTGATAGCAAGATCCTATACATAGATACAGAGGGAGAGTAAAGAAGAATTTTTCAGTACAGTAAGTGTGTACAATTAGTGGGTTCTTCTGAATATTGTTTAAAGTTGGGTTTTATTTTATTTTATTTTTTGGTACTGGGGATCTAACCCGGGGAACTTCAGCACTGAACTACATCCCCAGCCCTTTTTTACTTTTTTATTTTGGGACAGGATCTCACTACGTTGTTGAGGCTGTCCTTGAATTTGTGATCCTCCTGTCTCAAACTCCTTAGTTGCTGGGATTACAGGCATAGGCCACCATGCCCTGGTAAGGCTGGTTTTTAAAAGCTGTTTTTAGTGACCATGATGCAGGCTTAAATGGGACTAAGTGTACATGGATTAATACAAACCAATTATCAGTACCAGGACATCAATTTTAAATAGAATACATATTTTATTACATGTTAAGTAGATATTATCATCATCATGCTATTTTTACTAATTGTAAAAAAAAAATTAATGCCATACGTAGGAAATAAATACACACATATAATTTTTTTTTTCCTTTGATGGTAGGGTTTGAATCCAGGCAGGACCTTAAGCATGCAAAATTTGATACTCAAAAGAAGTATCTCTTCAAAACACTTATGAGGAATGATAAATGAAAAAATACTTTTTAAATCATACATTTACAAACAAGTGTAAAAAATGTGTTAGCCAGCTTGGTAGTAAACGCCTGTAATCCCAATGATTCAGGAGGCTAAGGTGGAAGGACTGCAAGTTCGAGACTAGTCTCAGCAGCTTAGCAAGACCCCGACTCAAAAAATAAGAGGGCTGGGGTTGTGGCTTGGGCTACTGAGGCTGGAGGATTGCAAATTCAAAGACAAAGTGAGCCTCAACAACTCAGCAAGGCCCTAAGCAATTCAGCGACACTGTCTCTAAATAAAATTGGAAAAAAAAAAAAAAAAAAAGATGACAAATTCTAATTCCAAAATGCCATGACATATATTCTTGTTAAATAATATTCAAATGATACTATAGAACAGCTATGGAAATGTGGAGGTTTGTCCTTGCAAATGACAGCCAATTTATGTTAATATTAGCTTCCCAATCAGTAGGAGTGCTTATCCTGGGATTATCCTTATCTTTATGCATGCTAAATCCTCCTCCTTCTCCTGGAGACTGTTTTAGGAAAGGCAAAAGATTCACCACTATAGTAAAAAGTTGTGAATTATAGGGCTATTTTCAATATAGTCTCATCAATTACAATATTTAGGTAAAATTAATGAAATACCTATTAATTTAAAGTGTATTGTCGAGCACAGTGGCACACGCCTGTAATCCCAGTGGTTTGGGAGACTGAGGTAGGAGGATTGTGAGTTCAAAGCCAGCCTCAGCAACTTAGCGAGGCCCTAAGCAACTCAGTGAGACCCTGTCTCTAAATAAAATACAAAATAGGGCTGGGAATGTGGCTCAGTGGTGGAGTGCCCCTGGGTTCAATCCCCAGTACCAAAAAATAAAAATAAAAATAAAAAAATAAAGTGTATTGTGTTCAATACCCCCCCACACACAGAGTATCCTTTGGACAAAGATTAATCTCAGAATAGATAATTTACAGAATGTGCTAGAAGAGATCTTAGTGATAATTCAGTTCAACATGTTCATGTTTAAAAAAAAATTTTTTTTGTAGATGGACACAATACCTTTATTTATTTATGTAGTGCTGAGAATTGAACCCAGTGCTCCATGCATGCGAGGCAAGTGCTCTACCACTAATCCTAACCCCAGCCCCAACATGTTCATTTTTAAAGATATATACTCTGAAACCTAAGAAAACTGAGGCCAAAAGAAATTTAAAAAACAACTTTCAAGTCACACGTGATTTTTGGCAAGGCCAAGGCTAAAAACCCTTGTCATCTGCCTCTTGAATACATCCCCAAACTCCAATTTGGTTTTCTAAGATAACATAAAATCATAAAATACCATATGTGGAGATTACTCAGCAGCCGGTACAAAGGAATCAGCACTTAAACTTGCTTACTGGATCTTTATAGTAGTAGTTGCCTGGCATGGTGGCCACACGTGTAATCCCAGCAACTCGGGAGCTGAGGCAAGAGGATCACAAGTTCAAAGTCAGCCTCAACAGTTTAGTGAGGTACTAAGCAACTCAGTGAGACCCTGTTTCTAAATAAAATGCAAAATAGGGCTGGGGATGTGGCTCAGTGGTGGAGTGCCCCCCAAGTGCAACTCCTGGTACCCCCCCCAAGAAAGGACGTAGTCATGCCTTATCTCAAATTAACATAATTTCACCAGGTATGAGACCAAATGAGCATTTTAATTCATGTTTCAAGACTGAGAATAAAATGGATGCAGTGGTGCAGCCTATAATCCCAACAGCTCAGGAAACTGAGGTAAAAAGATCATAAATTCCTCAGCAATTTGGCAAAGCCATAAGCAACTTAATGAGACCCTGTCTCAAAATAAAAAATAAAAAGGGCTATGATGTAGCTCAGTGGTTAAGCACTCCTGGTTTCAATACCCAGTACCCTAAAAAAAACGTTCTAGGCATGGTGGTACACACCGTAACCCCTGCTACCGGGGAGGCTAAGGCAGGAAGATCACAATGCCAGGAACTTATTAAGACCCTGTCTCAAAATAAAATAAAAAGGGCTGAGGATGTAGGTCGGTGGTACAGTCCTTGCCTACCATGTGCCAGGCCCTGGGTTCGTTCAATTACCAGTGTCATGAGGGAAAAGAAAATATTTAACTAACTAGACTGTTAACTCTGAAAGACTGAAAAAATTCGCATCCAAGGTCTCCTTCCCAGTCATGGGCACTACAGCAACAGTAGTGAGAGGGTAGTTAGAAAAGCAGTATGGTAGCCCAGTCAAGTCAAAACTAAAATAAGAGACAGTAGAGAATAGTGTTTTTCAAAGAAGGTCATTACTTTTTGGAAGAAGATTATATCTCCCATGTATTCATTCTTTTAGAACTTAGAGCCATACAATTGGTTTAATTCCATTTTTTTAAATTTTAGTTTCTCTTTATGTAAAATCATAATAGCTATCTTTAGGTGGTTGTTATGACTATTAAGTGAGCTAAGATACAAAAAAGGATTTCAGAAATTGTAAAAGTCATATAAATTTGAAGTATTACTATTATGAGGAACTTGACAAACATTTTTATGGTTTCAGAAATAAGCACAGTAGGGCTGGGGTTGAGGTTTAGTGGTACAGCACTCACCTAGCAAGTGTGAGGCACTGGCTTCGATTCTCAGCACTGCATATAAATAAAAATAAAGATCCATCAACAACCAAAAAAGGAAGGAAGGAAGGAAGGAAGGAAGGAAGGAAGGAGCACAGTAGCACAGTACTTGGCAAAGAACAGGTGTTCAATAAGTGTTTGTTGAATGAATTTGTGCATAAGGTGATTAGAACCTTCTTCCAAGAAGTTACTATGTGTATCATGGATTACGTGTGGTGGAAATTCAGAAAAATTACTATGGTGCCTTTCTGGATCTGACCCACACATGCCACAGAACAACACTGAATGTTAATAAAATGAAACCCATAAAGTAGACCAGGGCCGCTAAGGAATGAGGCCCCTTCTGAAAGCAAGAGGCTCCAATCTTCAATATACGAGCCTATGACAACAATATCACAAAGGCCAGAATAAAGCTAAAAGTTCAACTGGCAATATCCTCTTAACAGTGAATAAAACTGTTTAAATTTTACAATTTTTATTTTGTTTTGGTGGAAATCCTCAAAGTAGAAGACCACTAAACAAATACTATCCCAGGAACAACGTAAGGAAAATGATGCCTGGAAAGAGGAGGACAGCATAAAGAGTTCTTTAATTAATAGGAAATATATTCTTTGTGGGTGCTATGGTCTGAATGTATCAACCAAAAGTCATATGTTGAAACTTAGTCCAAGGTAATGGTGGGTCCTAGAGAAACTGATTGAGTAATTAGAGCAAAGCCCTCAAGAAGAGGATTAATAACTTTATAAGAGATGTTAAAGCAGCACCATAATACCCTTTTGCCCTTTCCACTTCCTCTGCTATGCAAGGATGTAACAAGAAAATGCCACCCATGGAACAGGCCCTCACCAGACACTTATTCTGCTGGCATCACGATGGTATACTTACTAGCCTCCAGAAAGAGAGAAGTAAATAGCTATTTTTTTATAAATCACCCAGTCTGCCAGGTAAAATCAACCGTGGGCCAGATGTGGTGGCGCATGCCTATAATTCCAGCAGCTCAGGAGGCTGAGGCAGGAGGATAGTGAGTTCAAAGCCAGCCTCAGCAAAAGGGAGGTGCTAAGCAACTCAGCGAGCTCCTGTCTCTAAATAAAATACAAAAATAGGGCTGGGGATGTGGCTCAGTGGCTGAGTACCCCTGAGTTCAATACCCAAAATCAAAATCAATCAATCAAAAAATCAATCACCCAGTCTGTCCTATATTATTATAGGAGCTAAAACTAAGGCAGTGGGTTAAAATCAACCACTGGAATTCTCTGAAAATGCATGTGTTGGGGTCTCCAAGTTCATGAAAAATTAGAAGGGTCATGTCACTTTTCTTATCTTTTTCAATCATGTACACCCTCAAGAGGAAAGAATATAGTCCCTTATTCGCACATAAAATAACTCACTCTGCAAGAACTTATGAAAGTAATGCACATATCCAAAAAATTTGGTGAGATATGGAACATAACCTCCAGGACCTTTATTTTATTTATTATTTTATTTTTTTGCAGTAATGGAAAGTGAACCAGAGCCTCCCGCATGCTAAACAAGTACTTTACTACTGAGCTATATCCCCAGCTCCTTTTAGGACCTTTAAGTTATTAAGTATTATTTTAATATCAAGCAAGGCATATTTCTAAGAATGAACTAGTAAGCAACATTATTCAAGGCATATTTCTTAGAACTAACTAGTAAGCAACATTATTGAAGGTTAAAATAAATGTTCATTAGCCAAGCATGGTGTTACACACTTGTAATCCCTGTAGCTCGGAAGGTTGAGGCAGGAGGATGGAGAGTTCAAAGCCAGTCTCAGCAGCTTAGCAAGGCCCAAGGCAATTTAGCAAGATCCTGTCTCTAAATAAAATATAAAAAAGGGCTGGGGCTGGGGCTGAGTGGTTAAGTGCCCCTGGGTTTAACTCTCAGTAACCGCCCCCCCCACCACCAAAAAGATGTTCATTAGACTTTTATATGTGTTAGTATTTCTCATAGTGCAGCCCATTAAAATAAGGAAGAAAAAAAAGTACACAAATAAGAACCTAAAAGAAAATGGGTGTGGACTGGGGTTGTAGCTCAGTGGTAGACTACTTGCCTAATAAGAGTGAGGTACTGGGTTCAATCCTCAATACCACATGAAAAATAAATAAATAAAATAAAGTTATTTAAAAAAAAGAAAAAGAAAATGGGTGTGAGGATCCCAAGGCAGAGGACAGTTACCATTCCACAGTATAAGAATTAACTGACCATACCTGTCATCAGTAAAAATACTGGGGAACTAAAAATAAAACATCCCATGAACTAGGCATGGTAGCACAGGTACTCATGAAGCTGAAGTAGAAGGATCACAAGTTTGAGGTCTGCCTGGGCAAGTAGTGAGATCCTGTCTCAGAATAAAATAAGCTGGGTGCAGTAGGGCACACCTGTAATCCCAGCAACTCGGGAGGCTGAAGCAGGAGGACTGCAAGTTCAAGGCCAGCTTCAACAATTTAGCAAGGCCCTAAGCAACTTAGTGAGTCCCTGTCTGAAAATAAAAAATAAAAAAGTGCTAGGGATGTGGCTCAGTGCCTCTGGATTCAATTCCCAGCACCAAAAAAAAAAAAAAAGAAAAAAAAATTTTAAAAAGAAAAGGGGGCTTAAGATGTAACTCAGTATAACTCAGTGGCAGAGCCTTTGTCTCCATGCACAAGGCCTGGAGTTCAATTTTCAATTTCACAAAAAACAACAATATACACTGAGAAATTAAAAAAATGACACATCCCATGTTTTCAAGAAACCAAAACAGAGGACAGCAGTATGCAATCTCCACTTCTGCTACTCATTTAATGCTCAATATGTACCAAAACAAAGGTGGATGCTGTTTTATGAGTATAATTTCATTTAATCTCACAACAACCTTATGAAACAAATACATTATTAAACCCATTTTGCAGATAAAGAAACAGGTCTTAAGGTTAAAAAAATCTTGCCATTTGTCACTCTGCATTAAATAGCAAAGATGGAAAGAAAAATGATGCATGTAACCACTACCATATTAATGAAAAATTTCAATTATTATAACCACTTTTATAGAACTATATACAAAATTAAACAAATTAAAAAAGTAAAAAAAAAAAAAGAGCACTCAATTTTGGAGAGAGAAGATGGAGTGCAGTCATCCAGGAAAACTTTCACAGAGGAGACCTTGATCACTAAAAGACAAGTAGAAGTGCCCCAGGCAAACAAGGTGGAAGTGAACACATCTGGCTGGGTTTACAGCATATAGACAAAGACACAGAAGCAAGGAGTAAATTAAACATTCAGAGAAATATAAATAATAAGGAAAGAAGAGACTGCAGGGTTCAAGGTGAAAAGTAGTACTCCACTTTTGAAAGTTTGCTGATATTCCGCTAAGGGTTATAGATATCATGAAAGATGATCTTAGCTGAGGACTATTTTTCCTTAAAGAGATAGAGATATAAGTATATAAAAGCAAAGAAGTACCCCCCAACCTATAAAGGACTATTTCCTTCAAAGTAAAACTTGAGATTACCACTAAACACAGACCCCACAAACTTTAAAAGAAAATGGACAAACATTTATTTTTAAAGAATTTATCTATTTAAAAAGGGCAAAACAGATCTCATCCATCAAACACATTACAACCTCTGCGCAGGATACTGGGATAAAAAGTGCTAACATGTTCCTGCCCTCAAGTAGTAACATGTCATCTAGTAAAAGCACTCTTTGTTCATTTCAAAAATACCTGCACAGGTTATCCCAAATTTGGCCATAATCTTAATCTACCAATCTAGTAAAACAAACAACAGAAGACACATTGGAAGTCATTTTCAATTCAACCTGTTTGTTTTTATGATTTCAAGTTCATGTTGAAAAGTAACTAAAGAAAGCCGGGCGTGGTGGCGCACGCCTGTAATCCCAGCAACTCCGGAGGCTGAGGCAGGAGGATCGCGAGTTCAAAGCCAGCCTCAGCAACTTAGCGAGGCCCTAAGCAACTCAGTGAGACCCTGTCTCTAAATAAAATACAAAATAGGTCTGGGGATGTGACTCAGTGGCCGAATGTCCCTGATTTAAATTCCTGGTTCAAAAAAAAAAAAAAAAAAGAAAAGTAACTAAAGAATAATTAAAAAGCATTAGGGTCCTGCTAGAGTTTGGATCTTGAATGTACTTCAAAGGTCCATGTGTTGAAGGCTTGGTCTTCAGCCTGTAGTGCTACTGGGATGTGGTGGAAACTTTAGGAGGCGAGGCTTAATGGAAGGAAATTAAGTCACTGAAAGACATACTGGACCCTGGTCCCTCCTCTTTCTTTGTGTTTCTGGCAACCATGAGGTGAGTGGCTTTGCTTTCTAATATGCTCCCCACTATGATGCCCCACCTTGACACAGGCCCCAAAGCAACACAGGTAACTGAACATGGACTAAAACACCTGAAACCATGAGCCAAAACAAACCTTTCTTCCTTAGGAACTGTTATCAAGTATTTTGTTGTAATAATGGGAAAGTGAGTAAAACAGATCTTTATGTTTGAAATGGTTAATAAAAGGGACTAGGAAAGTAGTTCAGTGGTACAGGACTTGCCGAGCACATGCAAGACCCTGGATTCAATAACTAGTACTATAAAACATACACACACACACACACACACACGCACACACACACGCACACACACACACTCTCTCTCTCTCTCCCTCTCTCACTCTCTTTCAGGCATGTGCTTGAAAAAAAAAAAAGTTGTTGCTATTCAAAGTGTGCAGAATATTATCCACAAGACTTGATCCAATTAATTACAAGATTTCTTTTTTATTCCATTGCTTTAAAATTAAATAATTTTCTTATTGCTTTTCTAATTACAAAGGAATTGAGCATTCTGTAAACATAGTCATGTTAAAGTAGTATGCAACAGAACAGATGAAAGGGCTCTATGAAACTTACCTAAATAATCACTGTGAACAGCATGAAAACACAGGATGCTCTTATACTTATGACCATTATAAAATATCACATGCTGTATATACATTTATAAGAGTATAATAATGTATTTTCTCATCCTATAAATGATCCAGAGGAAACTGTATCATTAGAAAGAACTCTAGGAAATGGAAGAATCTTTAATTTTAAAAAGTGCTTGATTATTTTGTGATAAAAGTTTATTTTAAAAAATTAGGGGGCTGGGCATGGTGGCGCATGCCTGTAATCCAAGCGACTCGGGAGGCTGTCAGGAGGATCGCGAGTTCAAAGCCAGCCTCAGCAACTTAGCAAGGCCCTAAGCAACTCAGTGAGACCCTGTCTCTAAGCAAAATACAAAATAGGGCTGGGGATGTGGTTCAGTGGCCGAGTGCCCCTGAGTTCAATCTCCGGTTCAAAAAAAAAAAAAAAAAACAATTACGGGGCTGGGATTGTAGTTTAGTGGTAGGGCACTTGTTTGGCATGTGTGAGGCACTGGTTTCGATTCCCAGCACCACATAGAACTAAATAAATAAAATAAAGGTATTGTGTTCATTTACAACTAAAACTTTTTTTTAAAAAATTAGATAGGCCTGAGGTTATAGCTCAGTGGAAGAGTACTTGCCCAGCATGTGCAGGGCTCTAAGTTCAAACCCTAGCACTACACACAAAAAAATCATAACAAAATAAAATTAAAATTAGATAATAAAAATGAAAATGTCAAAACATCAAACTTCCCAAAATAGAATTAATTTCAAGGGGGGGGGGGGTCCAAAATTGTGTCCTATATATGCTATCTTGCTAACCTTTACTCTTTGTCTTCTGAAATTGCACATACTGTTATTTGGCTACTTCAACAACATTTAGGATGAACCCTAAACATAACTAGCATAGTAGTTAAGGTAGTAGGCTCTGGTGCCAGACTGCCTGGGTCCCTATCACACCTTTTCCTCTTGGGCAGATCTCAAGGTCTCAAGCTACTTATCTTTAAAAAAGGGAGGAAACAACAGTATCTCCTTCAGAGTTGGTGAGAGAATAAATTGTAAAGCACTTAGACTAGGACCTACCACACTCTAAATTCTCAATAAATCTTAGCTATTATAAGCACTAAGCTATTATAACCATCTTAAGAATAGTAGCATTAATTCTCTTTAAATATGACAAATTTTGTGTCTAGAGAAACGAAGATTCAATGAGAATGCATCTAAAACCAACTTTTCCTCCAATAAATAGTCTTTTTATTCTTTTTCATTTTGGTAAACAAACCCGTAACTTCTTCAGTGATACTTTACTTCTTTTCATCCTCTCCTTTCAAATGATCCTCCATACAAAATGTATAAACAATACAGATATTTTAGTTTTCTCAACAGATACTGAAGTTTCCATCTTCGTGTTAATTTTCCAAAAAATAAACCAATGTCAAGTTTCTCGACACTTGCAGTAACATTTCAATCACTAAGGAAAATTCCAAATTGACCCCAGCTCTGCTAGGGTGTGAGATGATCAATCTACTGTGTAGCCCTAATGTAAATGATCTCTTCCCAATATTCTTCATTCCACAAAGATAAGATTTCACCTCAAAACACTGTCAAACTGGTCAGAATTGATTCTGTTGCTATTAAATGTAGAATCCAAACTGATCAGTTTAGGTGACAAAAATAATTTAAATAATGGAAACAAAGTTTAGGTAAAAAATAATAATACCACAATAAGCCAAAAGTAAGGAAAATATAGGGCAATTGATAGCAAAACAAAACAAATCTCTAGTTACTAGGATTATATTGTGGAAACATAAAATTGGTGAAAAAGTTTCATCTCTTTAGGAGCAAACTATCATATTAATACCCTAGTTTCAGGTTGGGGTTGTGCCTCAGTGGTAGAGTACTTGCTTAACATGTGTGAGTCACTGGGTTCTAGTCTCAGCACCACATATAAATAAATGAATAAAATAAAGGTCTATCAACATCTGAAAAAAATATTTTAAAAAATAGCCTAGTTTCCTTCTAGTTACACTGTACACCATAGTTCTGTTAAATACAGATTATTCAAGTTTCCAAATTCGATAAAACATTCAAACAAAAAAAAATTGTAGGAAGAATTGAGGACATGCTATTATGTAGGAAAAAGATTAAGCTTGTACTAATCTCTCCTAAATTAGAGGTAAGTTCAAACTTAGCATGAAGAACTGAAGAAGAAAATTTCCTCAGTCATTCAACAAAAACATACTCTCGAGAAAATCAAGTTCATTAAAGACAGCTAGGCACATGCCTGTAATCCCAGCTACTGGGAGGCTGAGACAGGAAGATCGAAAACTCAAGGCCAGCCAGGGCAATTTAGCCAAACTCTGTCTCAAAAATAAAAAGGGCTGGTGATGCAGATCAGAGCAAGAACACTTACCCAGCATGCCCAAGGCACTGGGTTCAATCCTTAGTACCACATACACACAGAAATTTCCTGTAGGGAAACTGGAGATTAATTATCTATATCTTCTATCAATAGAATATTTACTAAAGAGATTAGCTAATGATTAGTACAGTATAGAATATATTTAGTAGAGAGATGAGCAATAATGAGTACAAAACAAAAAGTTAAAGGCAAGAGCAAAGAGTTCTTACATTCCCATTACCTTTTTTTGGGGGGCGGGGGTACTTGTGACTGAACCCAGGACCTCAATGCATGGCAGGCAAGTGCTCTACCCTAACCCTTTCTACCCTAACCCTTTCTACGACTTTTTTGTTTTGGGAGGGGTTTTGGTACAGGGGATTGAACCCAGGGACACTTAACCACTGAGCCACATCCCCAGCCATTTTTATTTTAATTTTGAGACATGGTCTCACTAAGTTGCTTAGGGCCTCGCTAAGCTGCTGAAGCTGACCTTGAACTTGTGATCCTTCTGCCTCAGTCTTCTCAGCCCCTGGGATTACAGGTGTGTACCACTGTGAATCCTCTTTCCATCACTTCTTAATAAGAATAGTATAGGACTTGAGTGGAAAGAAAGGATTCATGGCCAAAATGGATTATTTTAAATAACACATTGGTTAAAATTATTTTTAAGAAGCATTTTTAGAAACTTTAGTTTGATTTGAGGAAAAGTTACTCATCCCAGCTCTTCCTCTTTCAAATCTGTCTCATGTTATCAGAACCTTAAATGTTCTTTTTTGGGGGTCACTGGGGACCACACTTGTGAAATATGAAAGAAGGTTAGGAATGCTAGATGCAGGGAAGAGGAAACAAAAAAAATATATTATTCAAATTAAAGAAAAATCATTATGTCACCCTGCCAAAAAGGATGCCAGAACACATACCCAAGGATCAGTGGACAGGACAGGGAAGGGAGAGAAAACCGGAATGTGTATCTGTTAAATACGAATTCCAGCAACAATCTCTCTCCCAGGATGGAACTGAGGGGGATATGGATAAAGTATTTAAGATTTCCTCCTTTGAACTCTAGAGAAGCAAACTGGGTCATGCATCTAAGAACTCCCTCTTTTTATTAAGGGGATCTAGACTGTAGACACAGTCACTTCAAAATGCAATTTAGGGAAATAAACCAAGACCCACAGTAGAAAGGCAGCAGTAACATCACAGAATTTTTCTTGAAACCAGTAATTTCCATTTCCACTTCCGAACTGCATTCAACCCAACAAAACAGCATTTTGAATTAAGTAGAAAGGTAA
Source organism: Glaucomys volans (assembly GCA_020662805.1). Lineage (NCBI taxonomy): Eukaryota > Metazoa > Chordata > Mammalia > Rodentia > Sciuridae > Glaucomys > Glaucomys volans. The sequence goes on from JAJEJO010002128.1 coordinate 474,186, forward strand.
TATGCCAAGAAAGATGTGGCAAACTAGAGAGTGGAAAAATACTTGCCTAGGCCATGGGCCATATTATTGGAATGGATTACTGAATAGGTCGATGTTCCAACTTTGTTGAACAGATCATATCAAAATGACTTCCCTCAGTTTAAGACTGAACATTTTAAAATATATTTTAGGTTTCCTAAAACCTAAAGCCACAGCAATTCACTTGGTTATGGGCATTAATTTGAGATCCTTTCTTTCCACAGAGCAAAACTAATGATTCATCTGTCCCTGTAAAGAATTTGTGACTGAAAGAATTTTAAATCCATGCTAGGAAAGGCCTGAGGTGCTATGTGTAAAAGGGACTGTGGCAAAGTCTGTCTTCCTACAAACTACTGTCTCAACATGCTTTTCTTCTTAGAACTGATAGAATTCCATATATGGAAGAAGACCTGATAGCATACAACCCAATGAATCTGGTGGCCAGTGGGAGATTCCTGGTGCTCCTAGTGACCCACTGAAAGCAACTGTAGCTGAGCAGAAATGCTGATATTCTCTTCTGCTTCCTCATACTCTAAGCAAAGGAAAATCCTCACCAGTCTCCCACTTATAACATTAAGGGGAAGCTCTCAATAAATAATGGGTTCCTATTGCAATAAAAAAAGAAAAGGAAAAGTTTATGGCAAGAGTTTTAAATGGGAGAGAAGAGGCAAAAATCCAAAGGTTAACACCATTTTTAGAAATTCCAATGATGCATAAAATTCCTGACCTACATTTAGCTTGAATAGTAACCATCATACTACGCTCCATTATTAGCTCATAAGAGCTAGGAATGAGTGTGTTCAAAATAATGCAAACTGACTAGGGAGTTATGGAGTATGCCTTCTCCAAAATCTAACACAGAAGTCGGGAAGGACAAGAACAATGAAAAGGTAGAACAAAGAGAATAGAGATAGGGCCAGCAGAAACAGTAGCCCTTAATCACACAGCCAATGACTATAATGAAGTTTGCCTAGGTCACTGTTAAATCTGATATGTTCTTTAGGGATAGCAGAAAGGTTGGGGAGAAAAAAGGAGTAGCTAAATATCATTGATACTCAGTTAATAGCTGAAATTTTAAGAAACAATGACCTAAATATCAGATATACACAATGGGGATGAATCAGCTTGTGTTGCTGCACTGACCTACTCCTAAACTAGCTAGCACCAGTTTTTCTAGACAGGAAGACTGACATCCTAAAGAAAATTTCCATCCAGTTTTGAAGTATAGAAAGGGAGAGAATTAGCATTTTTGAACAGCTATTTCATACCAGGAATTTTATGAAATTTTACATAATCTTCATGATCACTTGGCTAAAGAAACTGAGCCTTAAATAGAATGTTACATTTCTGACATCATATAACTATCAGAGATTCCCTTGGGTCTGATCTGCTTAAGGATTCTTTTACTTGCCTTAGAAGATAGGCAATCGCGGCCTGCTATCATCACTACTTTAGTCACCTATAGGTTTCTGGATCTTTTGCTGTCTCCATGACCATAATAGGCCATTGATTCTCTTGCCTTGATTGTGCGCACAATGGCCCATGGCAGTTGAACAAATTATTACTACTGAGGAGGAATTACTAGGACCATGTCTTGGAAAAGGCATGTATAACCATGGGCAAGTTAAAGACAGATAAGAAACAGAATTCTACACTTTCAGTACAGTAATTCTATCATCCTCCCTACTAGAAAGGATGAGCAGAGTCCACAATAATGAATATTTCAAGAGTGAATTAAATCTTCAGAATTTTTGTTATTTTGCAGCAACAGCTTTACCTCTCTATATTTTGTTCAAGCAAATATTAAAATTCATCTTCCTTTCCAAAGTAAACACAGATTGTTGCAATTCACCCTCCACTCGGAGAAGCCAAAAGAAACCTAAGACAGAATATTTTAGAAAAATGATCTGCAAAACTGATCAATCTTACATGAATTAAGATTTCTCACAGATTATGGTTTTTGTTTTTGTTTTTTTGAACCAAGGATTGAACTCAGGGACACTTGGCCACTGAGCCACATCCCCAGCCCTATTTTGTATTTTATTTAGAGACAGGGTCTCACTGAGTTGCTTTAGGGCCTCGCTAAGTTGCTGAGGCTGGCTTTGAACTCGAGATCCTCCTGACTCAGCCTCCCGAGTCGCTCGGATTACAGGCGTGCGCCACCACGCCCGGCCAGATTATGTTTTGACCAGAGTCAAGATCATTACTTTCCAAGTAAGAAATTTAAAATAACTGTAGAAAATTTTTTGACAACCCAAGCATAATTTCTCAAGTATTTTTGGTTTTTTCACTTTGGTTGTTTTTTGAGGAGTGTTGTTATTAATAATAAATATAGTCTCACAGAATTAACATTCCTTATGGCTATACTCTATAACTAAACCTGTAAATACCTAGTGATTCAGCAATAGTTCCGTGCCCAAGTTAAAAATACATCCTTTCAAAAAGAATTTTAGGTTCATCTGGGGCGTAGTGGTGCACCCAGAGACTCAGGAGGCAGAGGCAGGAAGATCACAAGTTCAAAGCCAGTCTCAGGAACTTAAGTAAGGCCCTAAGCAACTTAGCTAGAGACTCTGTCTTAATATTAAAATTAAAAAGGGCTAGGGATGTGGCTCAGTGGTTAAGTGCCCCTGCGTTCAATTCCTGGTACCCCAAAGAAGAACTGTAGATTTCTTCAAATGGATAAAATTAATACCTCACTAAACTGTTAAAGATTTTATGCCATTAGCCGGGCGTGGTGGCGCACGCCTGTAATCCAAGTGACTTGGGAGGCTGAGGCAGGAGGATCATGAGTTCAAAGCCAGCCTCAGCAACTTAGCGAGGCCCTTAGCAACTCAGTGAGACCCTGTCTCTAATAAAATACAAAATAGGGCTGGGGATGTGGCTCAGTGGCCGAGTGTCCCTGAGTTCAATCCTTGGTTCAAAAAAAAAAAAAAAAGATTTTATGCCCATGTCTCCCTAATCCTTTCTATTTTGCCACATCCCCCACCCTTCCTCATTCAGCACATTTAAACCACAAAAATAAGTTACCCTGCTACTTTAAGTACAGATCCACATAAGGGAGTTTTACAAAGTATAGGACTATAGCTGTTTGGTTCAGTGCATTCTCCCCATTTATTAATGTTAATGAGGCATTCTTCTAGTTCTGTGACATTAATACCATGACAATGTTAGCAATATGAGATACTTGAAAACAAGTAAAAGAGGCATCAAAATCCACTAAATGATCATCTGTACATATGTAATGCTTTATTGTTTCAGGCGGCCACTTTTAAATCCAGAATGTTATTTTCATATGGTTTTCCTGAATATTCTGCTTTCAACACAGGTCCTTGAAGAACCTCAAAATGTGATGAAAGTAACTATTTTTAAAAGGGAAGAATGACTTGGTTTGTCTAAGATTTCAGTGAAAAATCACTGATGAGGGAACACACATGAATTAATTAACTGCAGCAGTGTTTAATCAAGTGTATGGTAAAAGTCACAAAGCAGTCTTCTGCCATTACCCCCCAAAGAGAAATGATGAGGATTTCTAGGGAAGAACCTTATCAATCAGGTGAGGGAGAGTAATGACAAAGAAAATTACAGTAAAAACATAAAAAATTATTTTCAGATGGATCACAGGTCCAAACTTAAAACCCAGAATCAAAAGGCTTATAGAACAAAGCTTAGAAGATCTCAGCCTTACAGTAGGCAAAGATTTCTTGGACAGGAGACACAATCATAACCAGGAAAAAACATTTTCTACTCATCAAAATCCTCCATGGAGAAAATGAGCAGACAAACTAGACTGAAAAAAAATACAACACATAATCTGATAACACACTTGTAAGCAGGATATATAAAGTTATTAACAAATAATAAAAAACAACAGAAGTCTGGTGTGGTGGTGCACACCCCAACAGGTTGAGACAGGAGGATTACAATTTCAAGTCTAGCCTGGGCAGCGTGGTGAGACCCTGTCTCAAAATAAAATAAAAATGGCTTGGAGCCTGGAATTGTGGCTCAGTGGTAGAGCACTTGCCTATCATGTGTGAGGCACTGTGTTCCGTTCTCAGCACCACATATAAATAAATGAATAAAATAAAGGTCTATCAACATCTAAAAAATATTTTTTAAAAAGGGAGGGACTGGGGGTGTGCCTCAGAGGGTAGAGTGTCTCTGGATTCCCAGGACTACACACAAAAACAAAAATAAAATCCACTAAATAAGAGGCAAAAAACTTGGATACTGGGCTGGGGATATAGCTCAGTTGGTAGAATGCCTGACTCGCAAGCACAAGGCCCTGGTGTGTATCCCCAGCCCCACAAAAAAAAAAAAAAAACAAAAACTTGGATACTTATTAAAATATATGAATGTCTAATAAACACATAGGAAGGAGCTGAGCATTTTTACAAATACTGCAGACAGAACCTAGGGCCTCAAACGTGCTGGGTCACCAAGTTACATCCCCAGTCCACATATTCACATTTCTGCCGGAAAACCCAGAAATTATACACAAGTATTTAACCAAGAGAAATGAAAAAACATAATTTCCTTCTTTCTCCTGATTTTTATATGAGTAGGAGAAAGGAATTATTTGGCCTCTAAGTCCTGAACTTTGGCCTTTCTTTGAAATATTAAGATTGAAAATCTTCCTCCTGAAAGTCACCCTAATTCACTAAAAAACAATAAAGAAAACACAAGTTTACACAGTAATCAGTGACAAAATTAATTGCAATCTAGATTGTTTAATATTTCTCTTTTAGCTAAGTGATTCTTTTCATCTTGAAGCAAAAGACTGCTTTAATACACCAACCTGTGTTGATCTAAAGGAGATTAGATACCAATTATAATGAAAAATGGGAGCACAAAAGCTGATTAATCTGCAAATCTACAACATAAAAAATTTTATCTCGCAGATTGGTGAATCATTTTTTTTTTTTTTTAGCTGTAAATGGACATATCTTTATTTTTTATGTGGCGCTAAGGATCGAACCCAGTGACTCACACATGCTAGGCAAGTGCTCTACCACTGAGCCATAATCCCAGTCCCATGGTGAATCTTTATCATAACAATAAAGTTTACAATAAGAGGCTGCAAATCTAGGGTTCTATCAGAACCAGGATTCTATCTAAATTAAAGAAATTACATCTAGAATATTTTTAGTGTTAAAAATCTTTTGAGTGGTGGCCCATGCCTTTAATTTCAGCTAATAGGGAGGCTGAGATAGGAGGAGTCTAAATTCAAGGCCATCCTCAGCAACTTAGTGAGACTTTATCTCAAAAGATAAAATAAAAAGGGCTGAAGATATAGCTCAATGGTAGAGCATCACTGGTTCAATTCCCACTACCAAGGGAAAAAATATTTTGATTACATTCTCATCATCTGACAATCCATTCATTTGTATGTAGTCAGTTTATATTAATTTTAACTCTTCATTTTCTATCCCATATTAGAAAAACAAAATATGAGAGCAGGAAGGTTTGTTTTTATTTTGGTTTGGTTTTGGCAGTAGTGGGAATTGAACCCAGGGGTGTGTTACCACTTAGCTATATCCCCAACCCTTTCTCATTTTTTTATTTTGCAACAGGGTCTTGCTAAGTTGCTTCAGGGTCTCAATAAAATTGCTGATGCTGGCCCTGAATTTGCAATCCTGATCCTCCTGCATCAGCCTATAGAGTCACAGAGATTACAAGGTGTATGCCACGGCACCTGGTGGTATATTTTTAACATATAAAATATGTAAGGGGTTATTGAAAAATAATGAAGATTTTTTCCCAAGATCATACAGAGTTAATGGCTGTCCAAACCCATTGCTAAAATCCACCCCCCGCCCCCTGAAAAATCCAATAATATCTGTAACTACATGTAGAGGGCTAGAGATATCCTAAGAATACCACAGATTTTTCTTCAGCCCAAGCAGAGGAAGTAGGTTGTAATATGAGAAATTAAAAGAATGAAAGACAATGGGAAAATGGTAGAGGAATAAGAATAGACTAGATCTCCCTCCTAACCATAATCTCCTTAGAGAATAGTGGAGAAAAAACAAGCAAGGAAAACTTTTTTTTTTTTTTTTTTTGGTCAAAATACACACACACACATATATATAAATAAAACGCTAGAGATGCAGCTCAGTGGTAGAATCCGTGGTTTTGCACATGAGGCACTGGATTCAATGTCCAATACCAAATACATAAACAAATAAAAAATAAAATATACACACAAATATAACTGACTGCAACAACCTGCCAGACCTGGTTGCCAAAAAACAGCTTGGAAGCATTTAAAATTGTTTTCTTTATTTTCCAGCATAAATGCTCTGTGTCAGTCTTATACTGTTATTCTGTATCCTAAAATGAAATTAATAACCATAAAACAAGAAGTCTTACACTGTGAATGGACAAAAACAATCAATAAAAACATCCAGGGTGAGCAGTGATTTTCAGAAATTCACTTTAGTCTTTTTTGCAGAATCATTTGCCCAGAGCCAGCATTAATTTTTTTTCATTGTAAAAATAAACTCATTATTCTAGAATATAATTAAAAATCTTTGAAGAGACTAATGCAGGACAGTCATCCTAGTACTCTAAAATATAGTATAAGCTACTAATGGCTTTCAAAAACGTAGACATCCTTATTACAACGTAAACAGTTCACAATTAAAATTACTGGCCAACAATTAGAGCAGAAAGAAGCAAATCCACAACACTTTAAAAAAACTTTTTTTAAGTTGTAGAAGGACACAATACTTTTATTTTATTTATTTTTATGTGGTACTGAGGATGGAACCCAGTGCCTGACATGTGGGAGGCAAATGCTCTACCACTAAGCTACAACCCTAACCTCCAAAACACTTCTTATTCAGTGAAACACACTGTGTATCATTTGAACATATATTTATTTGTAAAGGTGAACAGGATTTGAAGACTTTTAATACCCCCACAACCACTGCCAATACTGGGGAATGAATTCAGGAATACTCTACCAGTGAGCTACATCTCCAGCCCCTCTGACTGGCAAGCTGGCTTGACTGACTGATTGACTGATTTGGTACCAAGGGTGCTTTTACCCCTGGCTACCTCCCTATCTTCCCCCGCCTTTTTTTTTTTTTTTAAATTTTAAGACAGGGTCTTGCTTAGGGCCTTGCTAAATTGCTGAGGACATAATAATAAATAATAAATAAAATTATTTACTTTAAATAATAATTTAAATAATAAATAAAATTATTACCAGGGCATTTAAGAAGTCAGCTGTAGGCCGGGCGCAGTGGCGCACGCCTGTAATCCCAGCACTTGGGAGGCTGAGGCAGGAGGATCTCGAGCTCAAAGCCAGCCTCAGCAACTTAGCAAGGCCCTAAGCAACTCAGTGAGACCCTGTCTCTAAATAAAATACAAAACAGGGCTGGGGATGTGGCTCAGCGGTTGAGTGCCCTTGGGTTCAATCCCAGTACCAAAAAAAAAAAAAGAAGAAGAAGTCAGCTGTATCATTATCACTAATAAAAATTAAAATTCTTAAAACATCAGTATTCAGAGTCTTGAAAATATGCAATTTGGGCCGGGCGTGGTGGCGCATGCCTGTAATCCCAGCACTTGGGAGGCTGAGTCAGGAGGATGGCGAGTTCAAAGCCAGCCTCAGCAACTTAGCAAGGCCCTTAGCAACTCAGTGAGACCCTGTCTCTAAATAAAATACAAAAAATAGGACTGGGGATGTGGCTCAGTGGCCGAGTGTCCCTGAGTTCAATCCCTGGTTCAAAAAAAAAGAAAAGAAAAAAAAAGAAAATATGCAATTTCATATATGTGTTTACTGGAGTTCAAATATCATTTTCATGTTCCCATCATTGCCCTCTGGACACACCATTCCCTTTATATAGAATATCTTCATCTTCCCATTTCTTACCCATTCTATGTACCACTCTTCTCTCACCAGGCCCAAAATACTTTTCTAATATCACTCCATCCTTTATTACAAGTTCTCTCAGCATTTGTCTATCACTTGTAATGTATAGAATAATTTGAATTAGTTTATGTGCAGTTTATTAGTATTTATAAGCCCATTTTTGTTACTTCTTAAAAATAGGGGCTTTGTCTGGGAATGGTAGTGTATACCTGTAATCCCAGCTACTAGGGTTTGTCTAAAAATAAAAATAAGCCAGGCATGGTGACACACACCTGTAATCTCAGCGGCTCAGGAGGCTGACGCAAGAGAATCATGAGTTCAAAGCCAGCCCCAGCAACTTAGCAAGGCCCTAAGCAACTTAGGGAGACCCTGTCTCTACATAAAATATAAAAAGGCTGGGGACATGGCTCAGTGGTTAAGCACTCCTGGGTTTAATCCCCAGCACTTACTAAATAAATAAATAAATAATAAAAAGGGCTGGAGATGTAGCTCAGAGGTAGACCTACTAAAAAGTGGGCCCATTGAGTTCATAGTATTCCATGTGTTGATTAATCACCTGCAGTTTTTGTGTCCCACATGAAAAACCAGAGACAAAAACTGAGAAACATTAATTAGATGACCTCCAGACAGATGCAACAACAAAAAATTCAAATGACAATTTACCTGAATATGAAGCCAATCATAATAATAAATCCTGTTAATCTTTAGACCTGTTAGCTTTTTCACCCAAACTGATTCACCAGAGAAGCAGTCTTATAATGGCTAATACCAAAAGCTGTGAAGTCTGATGAGTAATCTTATCTCTAACACCTACAAATGCTATAACTTTGGTCAAATTATTTAATCTTCCAGGTCTCTCTCCCTCTCTAATTTCTCAATTTCTCCATATTTAAAATGAGGATGAAACCCAGTGCAGGAACAGGGGCTCAGAGTCCCAGCCACTTGAGAATCTGAGCAGGAAAATCCCCAGAGCACAGAGTTAGTTTGGGACCAGCCTGTGCAACACAGTAAGACCTGTCTCAGAAAACAATAAAATAAAATGAAGATGATGCCACCTGACTCACAGATCTGTTAAAAGTTGTGATAATGAAAGCCGGGCACGGTGGCGCACGCCTGTAATCCCAGCACTTGAGAAGCTGAGGCAGGAGGATCGAGAGTTCAAAGTCAGCTTCAACAACTTAGTGAGGCCCTAAGCAACTCAGTGAGACCCTGTCTCTAAATAAAATACAAAATATAAGCCGGGCGTGGTGGCGCACGCCTGTAATCCAAGCGACTTGGGAGGCTGAGTCAGGAGAATCACGAGTTCAAAGCCAGCCTCAGCAACTTAGTGAGGCCCTAAGCAACTCAGTGAGACCCTGTCTCTAAATAGGGCTAGCGATGTGGCTCAGTGGTGGAGTGCCCCTGGGTTAGCCCATGACTGAAATCCTAGCTACTCAGGAGGCTGAGTTAGGAGGATTATAAATTCAGAGTCAGTATTGGAAATTTAGTGGGAATCTGGCTCAAAATGCATACAAAGTCACCAGCTAAGGAAGCTATCAGAAGTCATTATTATTATCTATTTCTATTGTTTTAAATTTGTACTTGAAGCCAGGTGCAGTGGTGCATAACTGTCATCCCAACTACTCTGGAGGCTGAGGCACTTAGGAAGACTGGGGATGTAGCACAGGGGTAGAACACAACTCTGAGTTCAATCCCAGTACTAACTTTACTATTTAAATTCAAAAACGATTTAAGTTCTATAGTTCTGTTTGCACTGTTATAGAGCAAATACATTTGCTAGCAATGACCCCATTCTACATTTCACTTTGGTGCATCTGCCACTATTCACTCATTAGGAGTGGGCATGTGACCCAAGCCTGAACCACAGTCTCCATCATCTAGGTAACTAAGATTGGTCCAAGAAGTAAGCAGAGTCCTGAGACTGGTAAGCAGATGCTAGAAGAAAAAAAAAGTTCATTACAGGAGTTATTAAGTTAGGGAAATATATTTCTAGAATTGCCAGTACCATCTTAGCTGACTATACAGAATTAGACTCTCAACAACAGGAACTACGACAGGCCAAGATAATTTGAGACTTTGGATCCCACTGCACCTAAATCTAGATCCATCCCCAGTATCAGGAGTTACTTGAGGCAATACATTCCACTTCTGTCCACTATACCTAAATCTAGATCCATCCTTAGTCTCAGAAGTTACATGAGGCAATATATTCCATTTGTTTAAATTTATTTAAAGGAGCTGGACATGGTAGTACATGCCTGTAATCCCAGCAGTTTGAGAGGCTTAGACAGGAGGACTGCAAGCTTGAGACCAGTCTCAGCAACTTGTGTGAGGCCCTAAGCAACTTAGCAAGTTTCTGTCTCTAAATAAAAAATAAAAAAGGACTAGAGATGTAGCTTAGTGGTAAAGTGCCTCTGGGTTCAATCCCTAGTACCCCAAAATAAATTAATTAGTTAATTTGTTTAAGGGCTTCTGCAATCAAGCAATTCTCAATTTAAAAAAAAAAAAAAAAAACTCTGTGAGCCAGATGAGGTGGCACATGTCTGAAGTCCCAAACTATTTGGGAGGGTGATGCAGGAGAACTGCCTTAAGCCCATGAGTTCCAGACTGGTCAGCAACATAGCAACGCAGTGAGACCCTTTCTCAAAACCACAACAACCAAACCTATATATTTCTTTTTTGGTAAAGATTTTTCTTTATCCTAGCCAGGCAAAGTGGCGCATGCCTGGAATTCCAGAGGCTCAGGAGGTGAGGCAGGAGGATTTTGAATTCAAAGCCAGCCTCAGTAACTCAGAGAGGCCCTAAGCAATTCAATGAGACCCTGTCTCTAAATAAAATATAAAAAAGGGCTGGGGATGTCGCTCAGTGGTTAAGCACCCCTGGACAAAAAAAAAAAAAAAAAAAAGATGATTTTTCTCTATCCTAATTTATCTTTAATTTCAAGACCTGACCTGAGGTCTATGTTTGTTTATTGTCCTAGCTAGAAAAATGGAATAATTAACACTTGCAGCCGGGCGTGGTGGCACATGCCTGTAATCCAAGCGACTGGGAAGGCTGAGTCAGGAGGATTGCGAGTTCAAAGCCAGCCTCAGCAACTTAGCGAGGCCCTAAGCAACTCAGTGAGACCCTGTCTCTAAATAAAATACAAAATAAGGCTGGGGATGTGGTTCAGTGGCCAAGTACCCCTGAGTTTAATCCCTGGTTCCAAAAAAAAAAAAAAACGCTTGCAAAGTTGGTAGGAATTCACAGAAAAGTGATGTTCAAAATACTACTACAAGTAGTGAGAATAACTTATTATTCACATGGTATCAAGTGGTTTTGAAAAGCTTCTACACCCAAGCAAATTTATTTTTCTTTTCCTTTTATATCTTATCTGTAAGATTCCTAAATCTCTCAACTAATATGGTGATTTCTTACTCAATCTCTAATGTCATCTTCTAATGTTTTTAGAATAAAGTAATGGATGTCTATTGTTTATGTCTGCCAAGCATCCATTCTCCTTCTGGCAACATCATCTTCATTACCCTTTGAGAAAACCCACTTTCAGTTCATGTGAATGGAGATCCAAGGTGAGTTCTTGATCTAGGTTTGGCCTACTAGAACATTCAATAACTGATGGTCATATGACTGGGACATGGATGAGTCAGGTCTAGAACTTTTGGTTGGAATCACTGAAAAGGAGACATCACAACAATATCATACTCTCCAAACTGATTATGGACTCTATATAATTTTAATCAAAATCCCAAAAGATTTAAGAATAATTAAATTATCCTAAAATTTATCTGGAGAAATATCTGTAACAAAAAAAATCACTTCATTATTTTTCAGAATTTCTTGGCTGGTATCATAAACTTCAATTACCAGACATTAAATGTTAAAGCTACAACATACCGTGTGCTATGTTATAAAACACTCAAGTAGAATATAATAGAAAATTAAGCATCAGTCTAAGGAATATAAAAAATTAAGTATGTAAAAAAAACCAGGCACGGTGGCGCAGGCCTGTAATCCCAGCAGCTCGGGAGGCTGAGGCAGGAGGATGGCGGGTTCAAAGCCAGCCTCAGCACCAGCAAGGCGGTAAGCAACTCAGCGACCCTGTCTCTAAATAAAATAGAAAATAGGGCTGTGGATGTGGCTCAGTGGCCTAATGCCCCTGAGTTCAATTCCTGGTTCCAAAAAAAAAAAAAAAAAAAAAAAAAGTATGTAAAAAAAGGTACATTTCAAATTAATGAGCAAAGGACAGGTCATTCCTAAGGTTGCAGACAGGTAGCATATATATTGTACCCCACCCCAATGCAGATATCACTAACACAGCACTCATTCCAGCTGAACCCAGAAATGGCTTCAAATCTTAACATAGCACTTCAGGCAGCCACCACCAATCTTATCTCAATTATCTTGCAAGAGAACTATTTGACAAATAATACTTAGATTATCAGTTATCTATTTAGAAAAATAAATAAAGCTAAATCTCTACTGCATCCCGTATGACAAAATGAATTCTACATAGTTTAAAGAATTAAACATAAAAAATTAAACCATAAAAGGAGTACATCAAAACTGTGGCAAAAGATACAGAAAAGGGCCAGGGATATAGCTCAGTTGGTAGAGTGCCTGCCTCATAAGCATAAGGCTCTGGGTTCAATCCCCAATACCGCAAAAAAAAAAAAAAAAAAAAAGATACAGAAAAGCTCTGAGGGTAAATGTGGGGTGGAAGGGGTTCATCACTCCCTTAGTTTCTGCATTTCTGAGGCCCAGGTGCTTAGCTCTTCCTGGAGGCCTGAGAATTGGGGTACAGTAACTCCATGAAATTTGAATAGGCTTCCATGTTTTGAAACCCAAAGAGCCTTGAATAAAGCACATAGCATATTTTTTTTCTTTAATTTTTGGAAGTCAATAAACTCCTTTTACTATAAATAAATAAATCCATACATTTCTGCACTCTAACTCAATGAAATTTGAAGTTTTCCATTTACTGTTTAAGTTGTAACATTTTATATATATTATGGATAAAGTGAAAAATATACCATGAACATCCTCATCTCTGAACCATCAATATTACTTTTCATAAAGCATTCTAAATTTGTAAATTTAAAAATAAGTCTGAAGATGACAGGAAGAAATGTTGCAGAAAATTCAAAATAATAATTTAAAAAACTGTGTACCTCACACAGCTGTTAACTAGTTATATGTCAAAGTATTCTAGTAATGTCTTAGGGCTCTGAAAACGAAACCAAGTTTGAATTATGTGACTCTTATTCTTTCTAAAAGGCAAGTCTACTTACACCATAATCACTGGCAGTTTGTTCCTACACAAAATTATTTCATAATTTTTTTTTTAGTTGTCGATGGACCTTTATTTTATTTATTTATATGTGGTGCTGAGAATAGAACCCAGTGTTTCACATATGCCAGGCAAGTGCTCTACCACTGAGACACAACCCCAGCCCCTCATAAATTTTCATACCAAAATCAAACACAAATTTTATGAAGCAATTAGTGCATTTATATTTCTCTAGGCAAAAAATATTAAATTCAACTATGTCATCATTTCTCCAGAGAAACTCAAAGTTCCTTTCTCTAATCTAGAAAAAAAGACTTAAAAAAAGGAAGACTATGTTCTCATTTCATGTGACTAGATGTAGTGTAATGTTTATAAACTAAAATTTTTTTTCTTAAACTTTGCAGACAGCAGATACAGTTATATCACCTAAGTGCTTTATAACAAACCTAAATCATATAAGTGTAACCCTCCAAATTATTCCATTTTTTTCACGGGTAATCATACCTTTATTGCCCCGATTAGAAATCCCACAGTTTTCTCTATATCCAATCTTCTACCATATCCTGCCATTTCTTCTCTTAAAACAGTGACTCAGTGCCGGGTGTGGTGGCGCACGCCTGTAATCCCAGCGGCTCAGGAGGCTGAGGCAGGAGGATCGCGAGTTCAAAGCCAGCCTCAGCAACTTAGCGAGGCCCTAAGCAACTCAGTGAGACCCTGTCTCTAATTAAAATACAAAATAGGGCTGGGGATGTGGCTCAGTGACCGAGTGTCCCTGAGTTCAATCTTTGGTTCCAAAAAAAAAAAAAAAAAAAAAACCAAGAAACAGGGTCTCAATTTTTTTTTTTTTTTTTTTGGTGGGGGAGAGAGGTAGCAACCAGGAATTGAACCCGGGGGGGCTTAACCACTGAGTCACATTCCTAGCCTTTATACATTTTTTTTTTTTTTATTTTGACACAGAGTCCCACTAAGTTGCTTATTAGGGCCTTGTTAAATTGCTGAAGCTAGCTTTGAACATGTGATCCTCCTGTCTCAGCCTCCTGAGCTGCTGGGATTACAGATGTGTGCCATTGTGCTCAGCAAGTGACTTAATTTTCTACACCAATGTCTCTGTGAGATCAAATACCTATGCTTAATAACAGAGTCTCAATGCAGAACTGTTTCCACAAATCTCAAATCTCTGGGTGCACAGGGACCTGGAAGGAGGCTATCTACGCAGGAAAAGATCTCCAGTGGACTCTGCATCCTTTAGCAAGAATCACCCACTTTGTTTCTTGGATTAAATCTTCCTGTTCACCACAGGGTTTAAGGAAAAAGGTTGGCTCCTGGGCTAGGGTTGTGGCTCAGTGGTAGAGTGCTTGCCTGGCATGCACTGGGTTTGAGCCTCAGCATCACATAAAAAAATAAAAAAATAAATATTATGTCCATCTACAACTAAAAAATATTAAAAAGAAAAAAAGAAAGAAAAAAAGGTTGATTCTTCTCTAAATTAGGACTAAATAACTCATCATCATAGAATTGAATCAAAGGTAACAGCCTTTTTATAAAAAAAATTTTTTAGTTGTAGACAGACACAATAACTTTATTTTATTTATTTTTATGTAGTGCTGAGGATCAAACCCAGTGCGCCCCACATGTGCCTGTCAAGTGCCTTAATAACAAGCTACAGTCTCAGGCCTGGTAACAGCCTTTTAATGATAAAATTCTTTACAACATGGTTTAGTGGAGCAAACTGAATAAGATAGGAAACATTTTAAAGGCATTGCTCTTTACAGGTCATTTATGACCTAAGAGTATTTAAAAAGTAGATAAAATAATAATAATCTTCCTCTCTGTTCCCACTGGGGTCCCTCTCCCTCTCCAATGGTTATCACCTCTGGTTTGGATTACTTTTTAGTACAACAGCTGTAGTTTTTTTCTACCTTTTGTCTTTCCTCTTTGCTCTCCATCCAGTACATCCACTGCTGCCAACCCAAAATTCTGTTCCCATCATGTCACTTCCTGGCTCAAAAACAGATTGCATCAGTTCTCCACCCCTTCTATCTCTTCAACCTTTCCCCACTGTTGGCCTTTTCTCCTTGCTGTATAAATATGTCCCGACTCTTTCCCACTCAAAACAGAATACTAAACAAACCACAAAAGTAAAACCTTCCTTCCATATATTATTCAACTATAGTCAGTGCCTTTGCTTTTTTTTCTTTTCTTTTCTTTTCTTTTTTTTTTTTTTTTTTGCTGAGTTTTTTTATTTTTGAGCAGTGCGGGGTATTGAATCCAGAGATTCACACATGCTAAGCAAGCACTCTACCACTGAGCTATACCAGCAACCCCTATTTTGCTGAACTTTTTAAAGGAATGTTCTACTCACTGTCCTATGCTCCTGGCACCCTGCTGAAGCAGTTCTTGAGGACTCCAAGGATCTTAGTTCTCTAATTATCATATCCAATGGACTTTTAACTAGATTCTGGTTTTGTTGTTTTGTTTGTTTGTTTTTGAGACAGGGTCTAGCTATGTTGTACAGGCTGACTTCAAACTCAAGATTTTCTTGCCTTAGCCTCCTGAGTAGCTGGGATTTAGTTCTCAACTTACTGTCTTTAGACTCTTGCCTGTTAAACCATCACTGTATCAGTTTCTCCCAAACTTCCTCCTACCCCCTGGGCCTTACCTTTCCACATTCCTCTCCCTTTAGTCTGACTTTAAACATAGGGGTTCTGCCAAAGGTCAAATGTTCTCTCTGATATGTGGATGGTAACCCACAAGACAGGGAGGGGAAGAATAAAAGTTCAATGGATTAGACAAAGGGAATGAAGGGAAGGGAGAAGGGAAAGGATTATGAAAGACACTGGAATGAATCTGACATAACTTTCCTATGTACATATATGAATATACCACAGTGAATCTCAACATCACGTACATCCACAAGACTGGGATCCTAATTAGAATTATATCCCATGCTTGTACAAATATATCAAAGTAAATTCTACTGTTATGTAACTAAAAAGAACAACAACAAAAAGCTTAAAAAAAATGTAGGGGTTCTGCAGGATAGCATCCTGGTCCTACTTCTCTTTTTCATCTGCATTACTTTCTCATGACTTCATCCACATTTCATGGCTTCACATGCCACTTATATCCTGACACTCATAAATCTTCACCATAGTTCTCTGACATTTCTCTCGATTACAGCTATACTTCCAACCAGTTACTGGCCTTTTCTACCAGGATGTTACACAGGTAACTCAAATTCAACATTCCTAAAACCAAATCTCTTGTCTTTTATATTAACCCCAAACTAATTCCTCCCTGTTCATTTTGGTCTCATAATTTTCTAGTTTTCCAAGCCAAGTCCAGGGCTCATCTTCCACTTCTTTTTCTCCTGAAGACCCCAAACATTTAGACTTCCTGTTTCTCTTTAATATTTTTTCATCCTCACACTACCCTATCCAGTCTCACTCTCATGACATTGCAATAGCATCCTAACTACTTTCCCTTATCTCATGTCTTGAGCTCCATACTCCATCAGTCACCCTCCACTCTGTGCCTAAACTTTTTGACAGTATACGTCCATCAGTAAAAATTTGAATTTATTTTCAATGAGTAAACATCTATTAATGTACATATATTATAAATGCAGAAATCAAGAAAGAGCCGGGCGTGGTGGCCCACGCCTGTAATCCAAGCGACTTGGGAGGCTGAGTCAGGAAGATCATGAGTTCAAAGCCAGCCTCAGCAACTTAGCGAAGCCCTAAGCAACTCAATGAGACCCTGTCTCTAAATAAAATACAAAATAGGGCTGGGGATGTGGCTCAGTGGCCGAGTGTCCCTGAGTTCAATCCCTGGTTCCAAAAAACAAAACAAAACAAAACAAAACAAAACAAAATACAAAATAGGGCTGGGGATGTGACTCAGTGGCCGAGTGTCCCTGAGTTCAGTCCCTGGTTCCAAAAAAAACAAAAAAATCAAGAAAGAATGATAAAGATAAAATAAATACACGAAGCCCTGATTAAGCCATTTTAACATTAATACTGTATGACTCAAAGTGCAAAATACTCTTAGAATGAAATTCATTATTGATAATATAATATGCATATGTATATCTGTATTTCAAATAGTCTTCTTGACTATTTCATTTTTCGGACTGACTTCCTAACAGATATAATTACTGTAAAATGTGACAGAGAGCTCACATTAGGAGAGGAAAAGACAACTTTGTATCATTTTATTATTGTTTGCAGTGTGAGAATTACCTTCAATCTACAGTTTGTATAGCCACACAGTCATTTTGTAAAGATCAATTTAGCAAAAGGAAGATAATATAACTTAAATCCACTCAACTAGGGTCAAGTAATCCATAATAAACTACAATATGGCAATAGTAGGCAAATTATTAACGTCATCACTATCAACTCATCCGCTCTGTGAAACATCCACTCATCCACCTTGTGTATGAGTTTGTAACGGTACCACTTATGAGACTGAGAGAGCCAGTGTAGTAAATATTAATGAAGTCCAATTTCTTCTTTTTGTCAACTTGCAAAAATTAACATAAACTGTATAGAGACCACTACTTAGCACTGCATGATCTGGCCTCTGCCCACTTTTCTGCCTTCTCTGCTTGCACATACCTTCTCTGCTTATCATACCTTTCCCTGCTTTACTTCTCCCAACAGACAAGTGACTTATCATTTTCTTACTTTCAGCATGCTGTCTCATTGGACATCTACCTCTGTTTTCCAGGCAATGTATTCTCACCTGTATTAAAGCACTCACCACAACCTGCTATAATTGGTTCCTTACTAGCTAAAAAATCAGAGATTACTCCCAATTTGAAATTCTCAGCATCTTGTTTGCAGTTGATAATAAATGTTGACTGGCAAATGCAAAAGGTCCAACATCTTCTGGCTGACCTTCAAAGTCTTGCATTAATCCAGCTTCAATCTATCCAACTTTACTTTCTTTCCCCAAGTCCATACCAATTAGCCCATCACTTCATTTCCTATTATACATCATACCAATTGTGGCTTTTGCTCAGGCTATCCCCTGAACTTGCTTGGACTGACTTCGGTCTACAGAAAAGTAGTCTGTCCCTCAAGCCTCGGGTAAAAATTTCCTCTCCCCAGGAAGTCATACTCAACTCTTCCATTTCTCAATTGATTGTTCCCTTCAGAGAACTCTTACAGAGTGAGTACTCCACACTTTAGCAATTATTCTCTACGTGGTAGTCTTCTTTCCCCAGTTTCACTCTAAGTTCTCTGATGCCAGGGACTACCTTCAGCTTCTTTTGCACTCATCTGGCTCTCTGGCTGTAGGTGTGGGCAGCACTGTATGGGGCAGAAAGCACAAAGACCAGGCTCTACCACCAGTTCATAAGATGGTTTTTTATTTTGTTGTACTGAAGACTGAACCCATGGGCACTTTACCACTGAATTACATCCCCAGTCATTTTTATTTTGAGACAGGTCTTGCTAAGTTGCTGGCCTCAAATTTGTGATCCTCCTACCTCAGCTTCCAAATTACTGGGATTACAGGTATGTGCCCCCATGACCAGCTTATTAGGTGATCTTAACCATTTAACTTAACATCTCATTTCATTGTTCATTCCTCATTTATAAGATAAGACTTTACTTTTTTTGTTGGTACCAGGGACTAAACCCAGGGGTGTTCGACTACTGAGCCACATCCCCAGACCCTTTTATTTATTTATTTTTGTGGTGCTGGGGATTGAACCCAAGGGCCTTGTGCATGCAAGGCAAGCACTCTACCAACTACGAAATATTCCCAGCCCCTCTAGCCCCTTTCAAATATTTATTTAGAGACAGGGTCTCACTAAGTTGCTTAAGGCCTTGCTAAATTGCTGAGGCTGGCTTTGAACTTTTGATTCTTCTGCTTCAGCTTCCTAAACCGCTGGGATTATAGGCGTATGCAGTAGGCTTTACAACTTTTAAAATGCCACGCAAGATATATCTTCTTGTCCAAAGGAAACATTACAATCTTTTCCCAAAAAAAAAATTAAGTCAGTTGAGATCTAAATTAAAGCCTGCTTATGATTCCTAAAAATGTTTTTGGAATTTTCATAATGACTCTGTATTAGAATCAATCAACTTCTTATATTGTGGTAATAATTTGGAGAGCATATTTTAACATGAAGGGAAGGGACTCTAAGAAGTAATCTGACCACAATGGCAGCTTCTCATGTAAGCACATCTAATCTTTCAAATGAAACAAAGAAAGGCTAATTTAAAAGAAGAAACAAGTACAGAAAAACAAACATTCTTACAGTTTAGTTGTTCTTTAAGAGATAACTAATGAGCCAGGAGCAGTGGCACAGGTCTGTAATCCCAGTGGCTCTGGAGGATGAGATAGGAGAATCCCGAATTCAAAGCCAGCCTCAGCAAC
The DNA here is from genome assembly GCA_020662805.1 of Glaucomys volans. NCBI lineage: Eukaryota > Metazoa > Chordata > Mammalia > Rodentia > Sciuridae > Glaucomys > Glaucomys volans. The sequence goes on from JAJEJO010002128.1 coordinate 493,757, forward strand.
AGCGAGGCATTAAGCAACTCAGTGAGACCCTGCCTCTAAATAAAATACAAAAAAGGAAAAGGGCTGGGGATGTGGCTCAGTGGTAAGTGCCCCTGAGTTCAATCCCCAGTACCAAAAAAAAAAAAAAAAAAAAAAGGAAGAGAGAGAGATAACTAATGAATAAACATGCAAAATCTCAAAGAAAACGTAGGTACTGGGAGTGTAGCTCAGTGGTAGAGTACATGCTTACTAGCACGTGCAAGGCCCTGGGTTAAATCCCCAACACTCCCTATCCCCATAAAGAAAGTAAAATGTTCTTCCTAGGAGCTCTCAACTTTTTAAATATCCAAGAAGAAATCAGCAGTGTGGGAATTTAAACCAGCTTCAATTTAGCAACTTAAAAATGTCAGCGGTATTTGTTATATGTCCCTGACACATACAAAAAGAGCCATTATTAAATATGACACTAAAATTAATTTTAGATACAAAAATTATTTTCAATTCTGAAGTTAAATTTCACACCAGTCTATTTCCTCCATACATTTAACCATTTTCTTTTCAGTACAGTCAATAAAACAGTAAAAACATTCTGGCAATAAAAAGTGATTTTTCAACACTATTTCAGTGAGAACTGCTTCAAATTTTTTTTCCTCAAATATCAAACCTCAAGCTGTACACTTTAAACCATCTTCCCTAACCTCCACCAGAACCTTTTTCAATGTGCAGCCTAATTCATGTTTAGTTAATTTCATAGCCTTAAAATATAAATTCTGGAAACCTTCTGGATAAACTTTAAGTCTGGAGTAAAGGACTCAGCAAATTCAACATATAGTACCTGAGAGGTAAACAGAGTTACCCTCATTAAGCTTAGAATCTGTATTATTAATATAAAGGCTATCTTAATTTGTATACCTTTATATCAATGCTAACAGTCACTAGCTACAACTACAAGTATACACTTAACGGCAAGTCTTACAGTTTTGAGTACTAAGTGTAAAGGAAAAGGAAAAATCAGAGAAAAAGGAAACTTAAATGAAAATTTAAGGACAAAAAAGAAGAAAAACAGGAACACAAGATTAGAAAAAGTTGTTTGCATCCAAGAAACTCAAACTCATTCTTAACTCATTCCTCTAAAACAATTCTTAACATATACATTTTTTTTTTTTCCTGATAAAATGAAGTCTTGGGTTTTAACAACTTGCTCTCTTGGTTTGGAGTGTCTTTGTAAAATCATGTCATACCTTCATGGCTAGCCCTGCCGTCTTCATTCCCGATTGATGTTCATGCTGTATTTCCGGGGCCTAATAAATACTCTGAATAGATAAATTGTCAAATGAACAACTCTTTGTGGGAGGTCTTATTACCACCCTGGTTTTACAGATGAGGAAACAAAGGTGTAACAAAATGAAGTAACTTGACTAGGAGTTACAAATCACTAAGAAGAAATAAACCCAAGTCTGACCACAAAGTCCTTCCTTGTACCGTACTCTTACTGGGCTACTGGGCAGTGTAACTTTCTTGTTTGTTTGTTTTATTTTATTGTTTGGCACTGGGAACTGAACCCAGGGACTTTTTATTTTTTGAGACAGGGTCTTGCTGAGGTTGACCTCAAACTGCTCTTCCTGCCTCAGCCTCCCCAGTCACTGGAATTGCAGGCATGTGCCACTGTGCCTGACCAGAATACCTTCTTAATGCTCTGTTCTTCGGTATCTTTACTGATGATAGCTCTCTCTTTTTAGGGAAGGCTCAATTTAAGAATCAATTTCTCCATCAACCTTTTCCTGGGCATTCTCAATCTGATTCCCCTTAGGGACCCATGTAGACCTCTATCTCCATTATGCTGGGCTCTCTCCAGACTATTATTTTAACAGTACTTTAGCCCTTTGCTCTACTTAATTACTTCTCGCTCTCAACTCAAAGCTTACCAAGGGCAGGAATAAAGTATCTTGAAGTGCCCTGGCTCATAATTAATGTTGATTTGCTGTTAAACATCCAATAGTGCATAGGACTAAGCCACTACAAGAGAACAGTCTGGCTCAAAATGCAAATGTTGACAAGGTTGGGAAACCTAAGCTAGAAATTTCCTTCTTGGATTCATGTAGCTCCTCTCCTTTATGAATAGAGGATCTATTAATTTCTCTTTAACCCACCAATAACAGGGGCTAAGGTGGGAAAGAACTATGGAAAATGCCACAGAATGAAATCTCTGCTCCCTTTAAGAGGTTCTGTTTTGGGGGCAAGGCTGTAGCTCAGTGGTGGAACGCTTGCCTAACATATGTGAGGCAGTGATTTCTATCCTCAGCACCACATAAAATAAATAAATAGGCCAAGCATGGTGGTATATACCTGTAATCCCAGCAGCTCAGGAGGCTGAGGCATGAGAATCTCAAGTTCAAAGTCAGCCTCAACAAAGAGTGAGGCACTAAGTAACTCAATGAGATCCTGTCTTCTAGATAAAATACAAAATAGGGCTGGGGATGTGGTTCAGTGGTCGAGAGTCCCTAAATTCAATCCCTGGTACCCCCCAATAAATATAAATAAATAAATAAATAAATAAATAAATAAATAAAGGTACTGTGTCCATCTACAACTAAAAATACAAAAAGTAAAGAACTGTTTTATAAAAAAAAAATAAAAAAAAAAAGTTGTTTTTCCAGGTGAGGTGGGGCATGCTTGTAATCCCATTGGCTCAGGAAGCTGAGGCAGGAAGATCTCAAGTTCAAAGCCAGCCTCAGCAATTTAGCAAGGCCCTAAGCAACTCAGCAATACCTGTTTCTAAATAAAATTTTACAAAGGTTTGGGACTATGGCTCAGTGGTTAAGTGCCCCTGGGTTCAATCCCTGGTCCTCCCCCCAAAAGTTCTGTTTTTATCCATCCTCACTCTGCATTCCCTTACACTGTCACAGTCATACTGTTTACACAAACTTTTATACCTCTCTCTCTGAACTCCTAACTTACTGAGGGCAGTAACTGAGTATCTTCAAGTCCTCTGGCTCATAGTAAACTAATAATAAGAGTTTATTATAAACTTTATGGAATACCAAAAATGTATTCTACCTTTTATCAGTCTTTACATGTGGACAAGTACATTGTCTCTAATTGTACCATTCTTTTGCTAGAATGCTTTCCTTGGACAGAAGATGCAAATTAGAAAACAAAATCACTACTAGGCCTTTTCCCTTGGAGGAGTAAGAGGAAAAAGAGTCGAATAAATGTTTGATGAATGAATGAACAATCCCTAAAAATTCCTTGGATAAGAAAGGAAAACTAGGTTCACTAACCTCAGGCAACCAAAAACTAGCTTTCCTTCACATGGGGGTGGAAAGAACATGCCTGAAATTCCCTGCCCACACCACAAAAAGAGCATCACTGTGCCACTGTACTATGTTAAGGCAAGTTTTTCAAGTGTTCAAACACTGAATGAAAGGACAATATAGTGTGAAAATTTCAAGGGCTAAGAATAAACTTAATCTCCCCGCCCTTCCCGCCCCAACAGGGTCTCACGATGTTGCACAGACTGCCCTGTCCTGGGATTGTGAGTAGCTGGAACCACAAGGCACATGACTAAACTCTATCCTTTAAAAGTGGCCTACCTAGATAGAACACCAGCTTTCAACATTAAAAGTTTGGGTCATTAAATTACTGTTTTCTGTGATTTTGTGTATTTTGGGCAATTTTATTTTATACCCCTTGGCTTAAAAATGCAACATTAGAAATCCACCATACTGACTTACCCACACCTATAAGAACAAAACCTGTCTTACACAAAATAGGAAAGTTGAACCTGTGTGTTAGGTAAAAAGCACTCAATAAATAAGCTATTACGTTGCCATCTGTAAATCTTTATAAAAGCACATGTGGCCTATTTTAGACTAATGAACACTAGGAAGCATTTACTGTGTAGTTTTCATTTTACTGGTATGAATAACAAGTTCAAATTATATCTAAACAAAAATGGGGTTTGTTTGTTTTTAAGTAGACATGAAGGGTTGAATTGCTTACCCAACGAATACTCTTATGAGTTGTATGAAATTTTGTATTCTGGCTTGAAGAATTAATAACAAATATTTAGCTAGACCAATTTCAGGATACGTGTTTTAGAATAGCAATTTTTTTTCACACTATGTAATTAAGCCACAATCTGTTATTTTACTCCTTTTATTAACACTAATTTCTAAGCAATGTCTAGCTTCACATATAAGTAGATAAGGATTATAGTAAAGCTGGGACACTGAAATTTCACAATTTCAACACATTAAATAATTTCCTTTCACACTAACATTTTCCAATTATTTACAAGCAGATTTATTTAAAAAACAAGTGTAAGTTATTTTGTCAAGTTAAACTTCTGGCTTCTCAGTTTATAGAAGATTGCTCCCTCCCCACCCCTGTCCCCCAGCCCTTCCACCCTCTGCCAGGAATTTCTCCTGACTCATCTCTGCCCATCACTGACCATCACTTCCTTGGAGAACTGGCTCAAGACTCAGCTCTTTGTAAAAGTCCTCCCTGGCTAAGCCCATCTCCACCAACTTAATTTCTAACTTTGCATTCCCTTTGCATTTATACATACTTTGCACTTACAAAATCAAGTCCTCCCTAGAGCGTATTTTGCACTTTTCTATTATTTCCCCAACTAGAGACCAAGTAGGAACGGCATCTTCTTTTATATTATCTTTTACACAGCCAACAATAAAGTTTTTGGAATATTTGAATCACCAGTGAAAGGAAACTGATCATTCAAAAATTTCTGAAGCAACCGACCTTTCATTTAAAATGCTCTATTACCAAGGACAGGCATGAGTCCTTGAAGGAAAGGAATGTTTTTTTTTGGCGGGGGGGCTCAAACACGCTAGGCAAGAGCCCTACCAGAGCCACATCCCCAGCCCCAGATGATGAGATTTATTTTTGCTTCATCCCACAAATTCATCATAAATATCCAGGGCACAGATCACATAAATACTTAAGGTAAATAATAATCTTGGCTATCCAAACATTTCTTGTGATGTAGCATTTCAAGTTTCTTATAAAACGTCTCCTAGTCTTGAAGCAGCACGCCTGTCAGCGGTAGGAAGCTGGCACCAGTCTCTTGCAAAAGGGGCAAAACTCTAGTTGGCAGTAAATGTTCAAACACGTGAGCCTCCACTGTTAAACAAGGCTCATTAACCACACAAACTTGCTGTTTCAGCTCTCTGGCTTCAATGAAATGCTATGATCTCCTTTAGTTATTGTTGAGAGCCAATGATGGGTTAAATTCCCATAAATTAACCAGCACTTTGGTGGTTTACCCAAGCATACCGGCGGCATCGGTGTGGATGGCTTTCTTTCTTTTTTTTTTTTTTTTTTTTCCTTTTCTTTTTTTGTAATAGACCCGCCCGCCTGGGAAGCACGAGTGGAGTGAAGAAAGAGAGAACCCGGCACTTCTTAGCAGGCAAAAGGAGAACTACAGAACTCGAGCCGATCGGCCTCCTCCTAGTTCTTAGTGTCAGCTTATCGTGCAGAGGGGGAGCTGCATAAGCGGCTGCTTTTGGCTAAATCTCAGTCGAGTTCCTCGGGGGCAGCAAGCCACGCTTCGGCGGCCGCCCAACTTTCCCTGCAAGGGGCATCAGTTTTTCCATACTCGGAGACCCAGAAAGGGGGGTCTGCGGGGAGAGGCGGAGAGAACCGGCTCGCCCCGCAAAGGGTGGCAGAAACAAAGTGTGCGCGGGTGAGTCCAGGCCGTCGCCGCCCGCCCGGCCCCACTCACCCTCACTCACCCTCGAGCAGCACCTCCTTGCCCGCGCGCTTCAGCGCCTGCACGGCCTGGTCGTGGGTGGCCTGGCGCAGGTCCGTGCCATTCACCGACAGGATGGCGTCGCCCAGCTGCAGCGCCCGGCTCTGGTCGGCCGCCAGTCCCGGGAAGATCTTAGAGATGAGGATCGGCATCCGGTTCTCGCGGCCGCCCTTGATGCTGATGCCCAGGCCGCCCGCCTCCTGCTTCACCACTCGCACCCGGCGCACCGGCGGCGACGCGCCCGCCTCTCCCGTGGGGCCCCGAGGCGGCGCGGGAGGGCTGGGGGGCCCCAGGCCGCGGCTCGGGCTCCCGGGCAGCGAGTCGCCGGCGCCGCCGCCGTTTGGGAGGCCGTTGAAGGCGGCCGCCGCCGGCCCCAGAGTGGGCTCTGACTCGGCCGCCGCGGCGTCGCCGGTCAAGCTCAGACACTCCCCGCTGAGCTCGGCCACCACTCGGACCCAGCGTTCTCTCAGGAGAAGCTCCACCAGCCCCGCTTTAGTGGCCCGCGTCCACACCGCCATGGCCGGCCCCGCTCCCGCCGCCTCAGTCGCCGCAGCTACCCTCATTCCAGTCAAGCAGCCTCCGCGCTTCCCCCTTCCCGCCCGAGGGGGCGGGCCCAGCCCCTCCCCCGCGGCGATTCACTATTCATGAGGGCCACGCCCACCTTCCGGAGGGACTCGGAGCGGCCGGTGCGGCCGCTTCCGGGAGGTGAGAAGTTGTCGGGTCTCTCTTTCTCGCAGTTCACCCGACGTCGGCAGCCTCAGCGCGGTGGTGCCCTCACATTCTCCGTCCGTTTGTTCCCCCACGCCCCCAAACTCCTGACCTTTACTAAACGTGCTGTCCGGACACGGAAAGCAAAATCAGAAGCACATTGCAAACCTGCAGGACTTGGGTGGCACGTTTGTCTTGTATTGATTGGTTCAAGTCGTATGTACTGAGAGCTCAGCAGTGTGCAGGCTCCTTTTCAGGCCCGGGAGATAAACTGAATAAAATGTACCACAGCTGAGAGCTTGTGGTCTAGTGGGAGAGAAAAACAGAACCAACCAACGAGGTGTGATACTATGTGGTTAAGAGACTATGTGGTTAAGAGCACAATTAAAAGAACATTCGGATGGGCTTGGGGTCTACTTCACAGAGATGACAATGGAGGAAATAGCTCAAGTAGAGAGCACAGCTTAAGCAAAGGTTTGAAGGTGTGAATACAAAACTTTCTCACCTTGCTTTGTAACCTGTAAATAGAAGGAACCAAGTCTTCATAAGCCCTGCAGCCACAATAGCTGGGCCTCAAAGATACTTGCAAAATGGTGGTTTTAGGTTTTCTAGAGGAACCGACCAAAGGAATATACAGATATATGGAGTTATGGTGAAGGATTGGCAATGAGATTACAAAAGTAAATCTCACACTCTGCCATCTGCAAGTTGGAGCCTCAGGAAAGTTGTTGGTGTACTTCAAATCCAAACCCAAACACCTAAGAACCAGACACAATAGTGTAAGTCAAAGACCAAAGGCCCAGCCGAGCGAGGTGGCGCATGCCTGTAATCCAAGCAACTTGGGAGGCTGAGTCAGGAGGATCGGGAATTCAAAGCCAGCCTCAGCAATTTAGCGAGGCCCTAAGCAACTCAGTGAGACCCTGTCTCTAAATAAAATACAAAATAGGGCTGGGGATGTGGGTCAGTGGCCAAGTGTCCCTGAGTTCAATCCCTGGTTCCAAAAAAAAAAAAAAAAAAAAAAACAAAGGCCTGCAAAGGAGTGGGGGGACGTTTGATGATGTAAATTCTGGTCCCAATCCCAAGGACAGAACCAGGAGTATTCAAGTCTGACGACAAGACAGATGTCCCATCTCAAGCAGAGTGAATTAGACCTTCTGCCTTTCTGTTCTATTTCAGCCCTCAATTGGGGAAGGCAATCTTCTTTATATGGTTTACCATTCAAATGCTAACCTCATCTAGAAATACCCTCACAGACACACCCAAAATAATAGTTTACCAACTAAGCATCTCTTAGCCCAGTCAGGTTAACACATAAAATTAACCATTGCTGATGTTAGGAAGATGTCAGAATTCCAGTGTAAACAGAGTATAGTGTTAAGTGGAAGTGATGAGACAAGTATGAGAAATATTGAATATAATAAATAATAATATAATCAAATATTGAAGAGTTTGAAATGGGCTGTAGATTTGACTTTCTTAGCCTAGAGGACATCATCTTTATTGGGGCACATGTAGATGAGCATCCCCAAAACTTGCTTGCAAAATTGGACTCTAAAGTATTTCTTGGGACCTGTGACTTTTAATCAGTTCACAGAGAAATCCCATGACCAAAGGCCATAAGCCACTACTGTACACACTGCAGAGGCTGCTAGGCTAATATCTGAAGACATGAGTGATGTAATCTACCCACATTTCAGCTCTATGGGGTAGAAGAGCTGAGGAAACTGAGGATCAGAGATTCTGGCCCAAAGTCCACACTGAGGAAGCAGATGGATTTAACTCTCCCAGCCTCCTGTTCCAGTGCTTTGTTCACTATAGAACTCAGACCTCAAAAATCAGAGGTTCCAAAATTACACTGTTGAGAAGTCAAGCTCTCAGTAAAATCATGAGTTCAATGTGACCTCTAACTTTCCTTCAGAAGTATGAGCAAAATCCCCATGATTTTATTTGGGCAGGGATAGGGGGCAAGCAGAGGGAGCCTACACCAATTCCTGTAAAGGGGGCTAATTACTTGCTTGCTCAGGAAGTACACACTGAGTTTCTTAAACCATAGCCATGCACCACTCTAAGAAAGCACATTCATGTGCAGACCGAAACTTCCAAAGATCCTCCTGTACCAGAAGTGAAAACAAAAATAAAGACTGGGAAGTATCTAGAGCTCAAATGAAGAAAGAATTCAAAATGAGAAGTTATCTTACCAAAAAAAAAAAAAAAATTACTGCAGAATTTTCATTGTGATTAGTAGAGCAAGATTTTATAAGCAGCAAATGTCAGCAAAAGCTTAACCCTCCAGTTCTCTCCTAAATCAACTGCAAGTGAAGGCATCCCACACTACTCCAGCAGGTTCCAATGTGCCCAAGTGCACCTGCAGTCACAGACATGTATGGCTTTGTTCCAGCTGACGCGTGAGCCCCCAGAGGCCTGAAGTATATGAAATTTCTGCTTATTAGAGAGCATTTGGCAGCCGATTCCTTAGAGTATGAACACTATTTTTAAAACTTCTGCATATATCATCACCCAGGGGTTGGGCACTTGAGGACACTTTTATTAGCAAAAGGGAAGTGCTGGAAATTCTTTCCAAGAGTATGAAGGACTTTTGTCAATAGAGTTGGAGGAAGCCACATATCTAATAGTAAGGGCACTTACATAAGATAGCAAGTTATATAACAAAATATTTAACCCTGGGAGCAAAGAAGGTAAAGGAGATTGGTATTTGGATTACTTGGGAGTGTTTCCTTTAAAAAAATTATTTAAAAATCTACCCATAAAAAAAATTCCCAATTTACCTAGCAAGGCCCTAAACAACTTAGCAAGATCCTGTCTCAAAATAAAAGGGGGTGGGGAGGGATGTGGCTCAGTGGTTAAACACCCTGAGTTCAATCCCTGGTACCAAAAAAAAAAAAAAAAAAAAATCCCAAACTATCAAGTTGTATTTACATAGGACCTTCATCAGAATCCAGAGATGAACTTTTCAACATTCTCTTTCATTATCATGTTTAGGTCTGCTAAGCTCACCCAGTCATTGTCTCCCAGTGTTGTCCCCCATATTCCTACTTGAGTCCTTCCTTCTAAATGCCTCCTACCCCTTTCAATCACTTCCCCACCTGGCAATAGACATGTTTCCTACGTACACAATTCATTGGGATTTTCCTTTTGAACAATTTAATTGTATGCCTGGCTGGTTTGCCCAAGTAGATTATAAACTACAGGAGGGCACAGACCACTCATCAACTTATTTTTATTCCCCACTATTCCAAAAATATTGCCTTGCTGAGAATGAACTCATTAAACATGTGATTGATTGATTCAGTGCTCTCTGTGCTACATCTTTTCAAATAATCCCCTAAAGGTTATTGCTTCCTTGCAGGGTGAAAATTACCATCTAGGAAATCTCAAGTAGTCAGTCAGTAGAAATCTACTTACTGTGGATAATGCAATCTGAAATAAAAAGGGTATACATCTGTTTCCACGGTTTCCTAAGGACAGCAAGAGAACCTTAGACAATTCTTTGAACAAGTATGTTATTGTATCTACCTCTTAAAAAGGAAATGGCTAAGATAATTCCTAACCTTTCATTCCTGTCACTTATCAGTATCTGTTCTCCTCTGCTCAAGCTGTTATCTTACTATTTCTCAGAACCAGCAGACATCATTGCTTCTTTAAATGGGTTGTATCAGCTCTCTGGGTTCTATAATTTCATCCTACAATTCTATGACTCAGGCTGATTTTGTGCTCTCTTGAAACCCAATGTTCAATTTTTTTTTCCTTCTCCATCATAGTAGAAATAGGGTATAGCATAATAAGAGTATGTGTTCAAATAAGTTTGGCTACTTATTAGCTATACAGTGATCAAAAGGCTGAGGTCATGGGTCTCAGTTTCTTCTTCAGAAAAATTCAGACTCCTTCTGCTTCTAAGGGGGGTTGGGAGGGTTGCCAAATGAGTAGGTTGATATACACAACATGCACAGTACTATCACACGGTACCAATCCCATTAAAAAATACCAGCGGCTGTTATTTTTACCTGTTGACCTTGACCAGCAACAACAATAAAACCCTTGGTAGAAACTCTCCAGCTGAGATTCTATACTTTATCTAGGAATGGGTCTGCCATAATACCATTTGATTCCAGGCATAAAGGGCAAATGGCCAAATTAATTTCAGTGATAAACAGGTCTTGTATAAAGCTACACTCTGGCTGAAAGGGAATATACATTGCCAAGAGTCCGTCAAAGAAAAGAATTAGTGGATGTGGGGCTGCTTCCAAGGTTTGAGTGTTGTGTAATTTCATAAGGAAGGAGGGCTTCAGGCAAAATTGCAGCCCTTAGCAAGCCTGAAGGTCACTGCCACAAAGGCCGCCTGACGCCAGACAACAAAAGCAGGAGCTGCTCAATTACTAGTAAGAAAGAGGCTAAAGTGATTTGAAAAGAAGCTTATAAAATAACCAATCCAACATCCAACTTTGAAAACTTATTCATGCATAACTCTTCCCTAGTTAGAAAACAGGGAAATCAACAATCCCTTTTAATGGACAGTACTACCTTGCCTTCCAGGAGAAATATCCCACAATAGTATTTCCTCTCCAGCGCAAACACATAGTAAAAGAAGAGGTGCATATACGCTTTAGCTGATGCAAGCACATTTTAAAATCCATCCTGCCAAGATAAATCACTATCCATCTGAAACCCGCAAAAATGGATTAACTATCTCATGCATTATGACTATGAAAACCCACATCTGCTAACCACATTCTTAATGGGAAGCAGCTGGCGGCAGTGTTGTAGTGCTGTGACTTTCTTTTTAGGAAAATATTAGCAAGGACATACCAGCCAGTTCAGTTTTCATTGAATCCACACTTGGTTATGGAAAATCACCAGTGCTTTTTATTGACAATTATGGAAATTACATAATTTGCCATGAAATTCAAATAAGGTCTAAAAATAAAAGTCTACTTTCCCGCCTCACCAGTTCTAACAGAATTTTCAGTGTCTCACAACTTTGCAGTTTGGTTGTTTGTTTGTTTGTTTTTTGGTGGTGGTGGTACTGCAGATTGAACCTAGGGCTTCATCCTTGCCTGAGCACTCAGTGTTAGTATTGAGTGGCATCCCTAGCTACTCCTTTTTTTTCTTTTTTTTTTTTTTGGAGCCAGGGATTGAACTCAGGGACACTCGGCCACTGAGCCACATCCCCAGCCCTATTTTATTTAGAGACAGGGTCTCACTGAGTTGCTTAGGGCCTCGCTAAATTGCTGAGGCTGACTTTGAACTTGTGATCCTCCTGACTCAGCCTCCCAGGTGCTGGGATTACAGGCGTGCACCACGCCCGGCTCCTAGCTCCTCCTTTTGAGACAGGATCTCAGTAAATTGGCCAGGCTGACCTCAAACTTGTAATCCTCCTGCCTCAGCCGCCAGAGTAGCTGGCAGTACAGGTTATGCCACTGCTCCTGGCTACAACTAACTTTGTAGTCTTAGAGTGAGTTTCTACTCTCATTCCTCACATACCATTGAACACCAAGTCATGTTTACTGACACGTATGGTATTTCTAAGCTTTAGGCCACAGCTTTGACTCCTTCCTGAGTCAATTTGTGCAATAGCCATTGTGAGGGTTGACTCAAACTTAAGCTGCAAGATATAGATGTGCCTCGGATAAACAACTGACATTTGAGCACAATTCAACATTCAACCTTGCGGACATTCGAAGCTCCTAAAACCCCTCCACAGACTTTTTTTATGAGCTAAATTATGCAACCTCCCCTCAACTCCTGAATTCATAGGTTGAAGTCCTAACCCTTAACCCTGACTATATTTGGAGACAGAGTCTTTAAGTTAAAATGAGGTCATTAGGGTGGCTTCTATTCCAATATAACAAGACAGTTATCTTTATGAGGAGGTTAGGGCACAGACATATGCACAAAGAGATGATCAAGTGAAGTCAGGGAAAAGATGACCATCCACAAGCAAAAGAGAGAGGTCTCAGAAGAAACCAATCCTTCTATACTCTGTCTTGTTTCATGCTTCTTGTGCTGAGAATGCTCCAAAAATTTTTTTTTCTTCTCCCACCCTGCTATTCACCACACAACTCCAAGTGATTCGCTCAAGGACTACCTCCCAACTCCAGCTTGATCTAACCCCATTGGTGAGGTGCTCTATCCCTGTGCTTGTGTCTAATGCAGCATGATTGACCTACTTGTTTCTCAACTATGCAGTGAAATTCTTGAGGGCCAAGACTGTATCTTTCATCTGTTGTTGGTGCATAGCATATAGTGGGCACTCAATAAATGTATCTTAAGTTCTAAAACTTCCTAAAGACAGCAGACTGACTCAAAGTTAAGCCTAAATATCTAGATCCCTCTGTCCAATATGAAAGCCATTAGCACATGTGGTTACTTAAATTAATTAAAATTAAAAATTCCATTAATTTGTCATACTAGCCACATTTCAAGTGCTCAATAGCCACATGTGGCTAGTTACTATCTTATTGTCCATGACGAATACAGAATATTTTCATCATCATAGGTTTCTTACACAGTGTGGATCTACATTATAAAATACCTTGAAGTATGAAAAAGCACACTAGAGCCGGGCGTGGTGGCGCACGCCTGTAATCCAAGCGACTCGGGAGGCTGAGTCAGGAGGATCGAAAGTTCAAAGCCAGCCTCAGCAACTTAGCGAGGCCCTAAGCAACTCAGTGAGACCCTGTCTCTAAATAAAATACAAAATTACAAAATAGGACTGGGGATGTGGCTCAGTGGCCGAGTATCCCTGAGTTCAATCCCCAGTACCCCCCCCCAAAAAAAAGAAAAAGCACACTAGAAAAAATGGACAAAAGGTTATAAATATGCAAGTTGTACAACCAGCCAGCCAAAAAAGGTGAGCAACTTCATTAACCAATAGGAAGATGCAAGATAAAATGAAATACTATTTTCACCCCTTTGAGAATCTCAAATTAGTCTACCCATGCATTGGGAAGGTGTAAGGAAATGAGCACCTTCAAACACTGCTGATAAGAATACAGCCAGTCTGAAGGGCAATTAACTGTGAAAAAAAAATGGGCACAGATTGAGCTAGCATTTCCACACCCAGGAATTATCCCCAAACACCACAAATGAGCAATAGAAGACAATGTACTAATTTGTTTATCACAACACTATGTGGTTAACACAAAAGATTGTCCACATATTAGAGCTACATCAATGCTCAGGCAAAGAAATGCTTAAACACCTTCTCTGCAGCCTATGAAATGGAAAATTCTTAGTGTATCACAACTGCCAGTCATCATATTTATGATCAGGTCCCAACAACTAAAAGACAGTCAAGGGATAACCCCAAGAGTATTACCTTGGCCTCTAACAAATCACTGTATGATCACAGGGGAAAAAAAAATCACTTTTCCTCATGGTCTCTAGTTCCATGAGTATAAAAACTGCTCCTTCTTCCCCCACCTCCAACAGCCAGGAAAGCTCCACTTTTCTTTACAGTATATACTGTGGTTCAGAATAAAATTTCACTTAAAGTTTTGTGTGTTTGTGTGTGTGGTTTGTTTTTCTCTTTTGGTACTGGAGATGGAACCCAGAGTCACTTTACCACTAAGCCATGTCCCCAACTCTTATTTTTTAAAATTTTGACAGGATTGGCCTGGAACTTGTAATCCTGCCTCAGTGTCTCGAGTTACTAGGATTACAGACATGCACCACCACACCCAGCTTGAAAAAAGTTTTGATGCTCAAAAGAAAGTTTAAACTGGGTGTAGTGGTGCACACCTGTAATCCCAGCAACTCGGAAGGCTGAGGCAGGGATGGCGAGTTCAAAGTCAGCCTCAGCAACATAGTGAGGTCCTAAGCAACTCAGTGAGACCCTGTCTCTAAATAAAAAAATACAAAATACGGCTGGGGATGTGGCTCAGTGGTTAAGCACCTCCGAGTTCAATCCCCGGTTTCCAAAAAAAAAAAAAAAAAAAAAAAGCTAGCTTAAAAAACAAAACCACCCCAAGTTAGAAGTTATACTTCTAACTTTCTTTCAATGTTCAAGATTTAGCTTTTCTCAGTCTAATTTGCTACGTATACCTCCATGGTAAAGGTGAATTGTCCAATCAGATATCAGGTTACTAACTAGTACATGGTAAAAAATAAATTTTTAAAGCATTTGAATCCTTTTGGAAGAAAGACCATTCCTAGGCTGGTCTCATTTCAAAACTTTTCAATAAAACAAAGTATGAGCACCACCCAGGAATGCCCCAAACAAACATAATGCCAAAGATGAAACTACTTCAAATATCTAGTTTACATAATTCCCCAGTGAATGGGAAATGTGCACTGAAGTGTTCCTCTAACATTGGCTTGTCTTCCACCCTCACCCCGAATTTCTCTTAACTTGCCCCAACTCGTTTCTGCTTCATTTTACCTAGTTTTCTACTTAGGAACAATTTTAAGGCCCAATGCCTTTTATTTCCCATATCATTTATGGAAGTTCAAATCACAGGTTGGAAGTCTTGAAAAGAAATGCTTTCCACTTTGTTTTACTTCTTTGCACAAATTATTTGAGGCCTCTGTCAGAAGTATATCGTCTATAATCCAGGAGCTTTTCTTTTTTTGGGAGGAGGGGTACCAGGGATTGAACTCAGGGGTATTCAACCACTGAGCCACATCCCCAACCCCATTTTGTATTTTATTTAGAGACAGGGTCTCACTGAGTTGCTTGATGTCTCACCATTGCTGAGAATGGCTTTGAGCTCACGATCCTCCTGCCTCAGTCTCCTGAGCTCCTGGGATTACAGGCATATATCACTGCACCTGGCTCCAGGAGCTTTTAAATATGGCTGAGTGGACTGGGGATGCAGCTTGGTATTAGAGCACTTGCCTAGCATATATGTAAGATCCTGGGTTTGATCTCCAGTACCACTTAAAAAAAAAAAAAGAGTAAGTCAAATTGCAAACTAGACTCCCGTTAATAAAGATTTAACTGGATTTAAAGATCTTTAAACACTGAAAAGCAAGTTAATATTTAAGGCATCCTAGCCTTCACTAATCACATTCAATGTAAACCAGTGACTTGGACTTTGGTTTCAACCACATAAGATTTTTTTTTGTGGTATTGGGGATTAAACTCAGGACCTCACCTGTGGTAGGCAAGCATTCTATTATTGCATTACATATGTACCTAAGAGTTTTTTTTTTTTTTAGTTGTCAATAGACCTTTATTTTTATTTATATGCAGTGATGACTCCAACTCAGTGCCTCACACATTCTAGGCAAGTGCTCTACCAGAGCTCTAATCCTAGCCCCCACAAATTTTTTTTTTTTGGAATCAGGGATTGAACTCAGGGACACTCGGCCACTGAGCCACATCCCCAGCCCTATTTTGTATTTTATTTAGAGACAGGGTCTCACTGAGTTGCTTAGGGCCTCGCTAAATTGCTGAGGTTGGCTTTGAACTCGCGATCCTCCTGCCTCAGCCTCCCAAGTCACTGGGATTACAGGTGTGCGCCACCATGCCCAGCTCCCACAAGCTTTTTATTTTGAGAAATTTTGAAATTCTTTGTTTGGAAAAATAAAAAACAAAAGCTATGTTGCCCAGGCTGCTCTCAAAGTTATGATCCTCCTGCCTCAGCTTTCTGAGCAGCTGAGATTACTGGCATGAGTCACTGTAACCCAGTGACCCATGACATTCTTTTTCCTAGCAAGGAAGGCAAAAGATTGTCCATGTTATTGAAAAGGTCATCAGTAGTCCAATCTAACACTGACTGGGACAGTGCTGTAGAAGAAAACTTAGTAAGAAGTAAGTTATTTTATACAGATGATCAAAGCAATTACAGCTGTTTCTTAAAAAAATTTTTTTCTTTAAATTACTTCTATCACTGTAAAATCTAAAAACAGATACAACTTGTTCCCTCTTGTCAAATGGAGATATATTGTCCTTAATGTCATAAATGATTGTGGGCTATTTGGCTCTCTTCTACCTGTTAATTCTTCTCCCACACATCTGCCTTAAATTCCCACACTTATTTTCCCTTTCTAGATTGGATTGGAGGGTTCACCTTCGCAAGAATGTTTTTCACCAACACTTCACTCATGATGCCATCAGGATTCACATACTTTTCTGCCTGTACTTCAGCCCTCCATCCCCTGAACAAAACCACACACACTAGGTTTTCCACAGACAGGCAACAGAATACTGAGAAGGGAAAGAAATCTATCTCCACAGTTCTGGTTAACTATGGTTCTTACACTCCAACTTAAAGATCACACTGAAATCATAACAATGTCAAAGCAGGTAGACGGGAACAGAAAAGGTGACAAAGATGGCGGGATCTTGAGCCCCTACCTCTCCAACAAAATCCCTGCCTAATGTTTCCTTACCTTTTTGAACTGGCATATGACAGGTGAAAAAATGGGTAATGGCTAATTTTTTTCCTTTAAAATAAAATTAACAATTGACTGCCAAAAGGCATCTATTTCTCAGATGAATTCTTCCTTGAACCGTAACGCTGGTTGTGGCTCTGAGTGGTGAGGCCATCTTTAATATGTAACCACAGTCCCCTGCCCTCCAGGTGATGCTGGGCATGTTCCCATGCCTTTGCGTAGGCTGCACATTGGCAGGAAGTGGCCATCAGTCCTCTGAATATTCAGGCACATGGTAGGAAATAGAGGGATATATTACCTTTTCTTCTGAGTCTGAGATCTAAAGAACAAACGGGAACCTGGAAAACCTAGGTGTGTTTGTGGTTATTCACAACATTATCCCCACTACAAATACCTTGGAGTTTTATAGGAAACCTCCATTCACTTTTATCCAATGAAGGGAAATTACCGCCCATTGTTTTAGAAGATAATGTTAATAATGACTAGTTCTAAAGAATAACTTTGTTTTATTATCATGATTTGTGAAAAGAAACAGGGTAGACAGTTCAAGGAAGGACACAGTGCCCTGTTCTAGGTTCCAAATTTCTTCTTTTTGATGGGTGGTGGGAGCTGAGCGATGATGTCATCCAGAGGCCGTTCTACTGCCACGAGTGTCCTTTCATCCAAAAGATCCATGAAGAGTAAGGGCTGCAGAGAGATGACAGTAAGGCCACAAGGAGTTACAATCTAGGGCTAGTTCAGAACAGACTAGAACTAAAAGATTAGCTTCATTCAAAGTTCAATGAACCTAAGGTTAACAATTTTTCCTAAACTTAGACTAAAAACAGTAGGAAAGGTTGTGAGCTTTTAACTGAATCCATCCATAAAAAATCTGACTGTAGAACTTCTGAGTTGGTTCAAATAGCTGTAGCATCATAAACTCAATGGATATGTTTAATACATAGTGAAAAGACTAGCCAGAGAAAAAGGAAATCCCAACAAATTCAGTGACTTGTATTTGCTTAAAATTCATGTCATGGAACATTCTCCAACAAGTCAAATAAAAAAAACCAGCTTTCACCCTTAAAAGGCCCCCACCTGAGCACCAACATCAGCTCAGGTAAGTTTTGTACACCTGTGTCTAATCTAAGTACAATGAAATAGAAGTGCCTCTCATCTACTGATTCAAGAACAACAGAATGAGACACAGGGATAGACAACCTCAAAATGGTCATTTATCTCCCCCAAACCAGGATCTCTGCACACAAAATGAAGGTGTTCTTTCTTCTAATTGTGGAGCTTATTACATTTGCATGGTGTCAGCCATGCAAAATACAACACAAGATGTTTTACCTTATATATTTTAGAAATTTTAAAGGCGTGGGCCGTGCGCCTCCGGAAGACATCTGATTCATTCGTGGGAGGAAGTGGATTGTAGAGTAAGGTTTTGTCATTTGGAAGAGGCTGAAAAGACAAAGACATACTATCTAAAATGTTACTTTTTTGAACTTGCACAGACCGAAAGGACTGGTGTGGTTTTTCAGGCTAACACCATCTTCCAACCACCATGTTGATTATTCACTACCTCCTTACTTTATCTCTATTTTCCTTACTTTGGGAAGACAGCTGTGGAACTATTCAGTCATACTGCAGAGAAACAGGGCAGGAGGAGGCAAGAAATCATTGGTATGCCACATTAGCAGGATCAAAGGGCCTGGCCAGTCTCATCAGCAACACTTTGTCAGAATGAAACACATCAGCATGTGCAGAAGCTCAGCCCACACAGGCTCCGTGCATTCTAGACTCTTCCCCAATAAGATCACAGACTGGCTAAACTGAATGAAGTTCTCCCCAGGTGAAACCTCAACACAAACCACTCCCAATGATGTCACTCACACCTCAACAAATGATACTTCCATCTCTGACTTCCTTGGGAAATAGCTGTGCCCGGTTTGGGGAAGTGATGGACTTATCACCAGGGCTTGGGAAAAAGCCATCTGGGCTGAGTTACAGAGAGGCAAGAGAGTGGGAGGGGCCCTTCCTGTATCACTCATCTTGCAGAAGGCACTTGTCAGCCAGCTCTGCTTCCCACACCCACAGGACACAGAGCCCACAAATGAGTTTCTGCGACACATCCCTATGCACACCTCCTTTAGAACCATCTGCTGGTTTCCCCAGGCTCCTTCCACTCCCACCTTCACAGATACACCAAATCAGCCAAGGTTGGTTATAATCTAAGCCTGAAGTTCAATGCTGGCATGGCCACAGCCCACAATGCTCCTAGGAAAAGCCCCTGGTCAGTAAAGACGTGTATATTTGGGGTAAATCAAACAGCATCTAGCAAAGAAAATGCTCACATCCTACCTAAATCACAGTCATGAAGAAAGGATTTTTCTGACTGGACTTCAAACAAGACTTTAAGACCAATTCCTCCCTGCTGCAGGATCTTCAGCCAAGGGATACAGTGGTCAAAACATCAGTCTGTATCTAATTTAATGAAACCATGTTACTCAGCCACCCCAGGATTTCAAGTTGAAAGTAAGTTCGTCAAATCAATGATGCTCCCTGATAAGAGTCACCTTGTGAATACCAACCCAACACTTTCCTACTTAAGTCTGCGCTCACTGGCAAAGTACAAAGATAGTTACAGCAGCAAACACCAGCACAGGCCACTTTCTGAAAGCCTCCGGAGAGTAGGAATGCAAATAAGGAAATCTGTCAAAAGCTGCTTTCCTCCAAAGAATATACTGAGAACCTTTATTCTAATTCTTTCTCTCACTAGTTTCTTTATGAATTTGAAGATTCCTAAGTAAAAAACATTCAGGGAAAGGGTAGTGCAGAACTCACCAACGACTTGTCAATGATGCAGAACATGTAGGCATCGTGGAGGAGGATGTGCATTGGTCTCTTGGGATGAAAACTGATGTGTGTGATGGGAGTATCCCTTTGAAGCCAAAGGTGGTGAAACCCCTGTTTCTGGATATTCCGGCTCCACTCTGTGTACTGTTTTTCTGGGATACTGTACTCAAACACCTGACAAAAGTAATGATTCATTTGTGCACTCATTTTTTTAAAAATGAAAGGTAAGTTACAGAATAAAAGTTATTCTGCAATCCTTTTTTTTTTTTGATAGACTTCCAATTTCTTGCTCACATCGTTTCAGAGACCTTTTATGCATATACTAATGCTATTCTTTACCATACCTTTATCATTTACCCTTATACTGTGGAGACTGGTACCTACTGATATATACATCAATCAATTATGACCCCTCTTTTTCTTCTATATTTTTTATTTATTTTTTAGTAGATGGACACAATTTTTTTTTTTAGACACAATACCTTTCTATTTATTTATGTAGCGCTGAGGATTGAACACAGTGCCTCACGCATGTGAGACAAGTGCCCTACCACGGAGCTACAACCCCAGACCCCTTATATTTGTTTTTAACATACATAACAGTTGTACTTATTTATGGAGTACAGTATTGTAATTCAGTACATGTACACAATATACAATAATCAAATTATGGTAATTAGCATTTCCATTTCCTTGAACATCATTTCTATTTGTTGGGAATCTTTATGCTGTCCTCTAATTGTTTTGAAATTTATAACTAATTGTTAATTGTGCCCTTTTGAAGAACACATAATAATCAACTCACTTTATGGATTCATCATGATTTACTTATCTACTATATGGATATTAGGTTGCTTACAATCTTTGGATATTCCAAATGAGGCTGCAATTAATTCTCTATATAAATGTCTTTTTGCACACTGAACACATATAGGAAGAATGTCCAGAAGTGGAATTTCTGAATCATGTCAATATGGACTTAAAAATTTTGAAGATACTGCAAAATGTCCTCCAAAGGTGTTGCACTAATTTATGCAATGCATCAGAGGGCTGCTTTGCTCATAACACTTTACTAACTCTGTAATCCTTGCTAATCAAATAGGTACAAAAAAATTCCCACCAGTTTTAATAACTGAAAACCTTAAGGGACCAATGGGCAGTAAAAGATGTCAGGTGATGTGTGACAAAAACAAGGCTGCAGATTCACTATCTTCCAGCCATTGGTCAAAGACTTAACGAGAGATTTGTTTTTGGAGAGTTTATGTACCTGAGTGTAAAAACTCCTCACCACAGTGATATGTAGCATTTGCCTAAAGGTCTACTCAAATGTGCTCCCAGCTCACATTTAATCTTTCTAACAGTTCAGTGGGGTATGTGATGTTTCTTATCTCCACAGATGAGACAGAAGTACTGATGCCTCATTTCCTCACCTGAACAAATAAAAATGGATTATACAGGGGCTAGGGCTGTAGGTCAGTGGCAGAGCACTTGCCTAGCATGCCTGAGGCACTGGGTTTGATACTTACCACCACATAAAATAAACAAAATAAAGACATGCTGAGGCTGGAGTTGTGGCTCAGTGGTAAAGCGCTTGACTAGCACGCATGAGGCACTGGGTTCAGTTCTCAGCACCACATAAAAATAAATAAAAGCATTGTGAATTGTCTCTTACCTGCTGGTCGGAATGAGCGATGACAAGGTTGTTGGTAATGGGTGCAATGGCCAGAGCAGTCACTGGAAAATTGTAAGCAGGCACTGTGCAGTGAAGCTGGGAAAAAGAAACAGAAAGGGAGGAGTAACTCTTTAGGGGACCACTCCTTAAGAAAGGCTAGATGGTGTAGGTCAGTTGTTTTTTGGTGTTTTTTGTATCTATCTGTCTGTCTATCTATCTAATCTATTGGTACTACCAGGACTTAACTCAGGGGCACTTCACCACTAAGCCACATCCCCAGCCCTATTTTGTATTTTTATTTAGAAACAGGGTCTCACTGTTTCTAAGTTGCTTAGGGCCTTGCTAAATTGCTGAGGCTGACTTTGAACTTGCAAACATCCTGAGCTGCTGGGATTACAGGCATATGCCATGATGCCTGGCTCGTTTTGTTTTTTTGATGCTAGGCTTAATCCCAGGGCTGTGTGCATGCAAAACAAGTACTCTACCACTGAGCTATACCTCTATCCCCTGAGTAAGTTTAAAAAAACAAAACAAAAAACAAAACCTGCTCCTTGGAACTCAAAAGAATTCTATGGAAGTTCCGATAAACTTCAGCCTTTTCACCAGCAAAAAAGCTGACTTCATTTTATTTAAAAAAAAAAAAATTTTTTTTTTAATATTTTAGATGTAGGTGACACAATACCTTTATTTTATTTTTCTGTGGTTCTGAGATTCGAACCCAGGGCCTCACAACATACTAGGCGAGCATGCTACCAGTGAACCACAACCCCAGCCCCTTGACTTCATTTTTTTTTTTTTTTTGCGGTGCTGGGGATTGAACCCAGGGCCTTGTGCTTGCAAGGCAGGCACTCTACCAACTGAGCTACATCCCCAGCCCCCTTGACTTCATTTTTTAAAAAAGAATTTACATTTAATATTTAGAAAACTGACAGCATCTGCAGAAAATTCAAGAGGCAAGCTTTTCCAGCCAGACGTGGTGGTACACACCTTAATTCCAGCTACTAGAGAATCTGAGGCAGGAAGCTCTCAAGTTCAATGCCAACAGTGGCAATTTAGAAGCTCCTATCTCAAAATAAAAAATAAAAAGGTCTGGGGATGTGGCTCAGTGGTAGAGTGCTTCAGGGTTCAATTCCCAGGACCACCAAAAAAAAAAAGTAAAGCTTTCCCTCTGAATTTGTCTGAATGAACTGCTCATTAATATGCCACTGAACAGGGAACCTACAGCTCTACTGTACACTGGGTTTAAAAGAAATTAATGCCTAGGAAGGATATTTATGTACAATTGCAAAGTATGTGTGCATTACACAGGAATGTTCTTTTATTTTTTATTTATTTATTTATTTTTTTTGTGGTGCTGGGGATTGAACCCAGGGCCTTATGCTTGCGAGGCAGGCACTCTACCAACTGAGCTAGATCCCCAGCCCTGTTCTTTTATTTTTGATGCTGGGGATTGAATGGGTCTTTCACATACCAGGCAAGTGGTCTACCACTGAGCTACTCCTGTAACCCATAAATACCCTTTGAAATGGCAGGTGAGCCTCAAAGGAACATGTTCAGTACATGCTCCTGCCACCAGATAGTAAAGATTAAATTCTGTATGCAGTAACACACAAACTTAGGAAAATGTATTTTGGTGTTTATAAACTTTAATGCTTACTGAAAGTTTGTTTTGTGGTGCTGGGGATTGAACCCAGGGCCTTGTGCATGTAAGGCAAGCACTCTACCAACTGAGCTATATCCCTAGCCTTTACTGAAAGTTTTAAATAGTTCTAATCTGATTTTTATGAGGAAGATGAAGACTTGTAAGGGTTAATTTATAACTTGAAGTATGAATATCAGTTTTATTACTGATTACTAAAAAATGTTACCCATTATTGTTTTTTCAAATTTCTGGTTCTGTTTGATTTAAAAATACCTTGAAATTATGAGGCAAGCCATGAAAGGAAAACTGTTATTCTCTCCAACCAGTTTTCTGTGTATATCAGAATATTCTCTCCTTCAAATATAGAAATAACCTGGGTATGGACTCATTACCCACAAGTCCTTAATTTTAAATTTCTATGCCTGAATAGTTTCATGGTTTCCACTGACTGATTTTAATGTAACAGAGCATGGCTTCTGAATTTCAACAAAGTAAATAAAAAGTCTAAAACAGGACAAATTTTTGGTTAAAAAAATTCTAAGATGAATGTTGTGGTGCATGCCTGTAAGCCCAGCAATTTGGGAGGCTGAGGCAGGAAGATTACAAGTTTGAGGCCAGCCTTGGAAATTTGGCAAGACTGTTTCAAAAAAACAATAAAAGAGCTAGGGATTTAGGTCAGTGGTAGAGTGCTTCCAGAACATGTGTAAAGTCCTGGGTTCAATACTCAGCACTGCAAAATACAAAACAACAACAACAAAACCCCCCAAATGCTGCTATGAAATCCTACACTCACCTTTAGATGCTTTACATTGTACACATGCACTCCAGCACTAGTTCCTGATGCAGCTAGCCAATTCCCATCTGAACTGACTGCCAAAAGACACATGGCCTCCACTGTCCCTGTGAGAGCAAGAGAACAATTAAGTTTCTGAATTCACAATGTCCATAGTCAGCCTTGCCCTGAAGATGATGACAGAAGCCACAAGACCAAGAAGAGTTTTAAATCACTGACAGGATAATTTGTTGAGATTTTTGCAAATTAGTTCTAAATGTTAACTTGTCTACTTTTTAATTAGCCAACCCTCATGTAAAGAGACCAAACCAGAGAGATAAAAATGAAGACATCCCTTGCTCAGATCTGAATAAGACAGTTTCTGTGCCAAAATAAGTGCTACATGACCCCCATAAACAATGAGAAAGCTTTATAACAGGACATACACCAGCGGCTAAAGGATGGGCGGGGATGCTAAAAAATGAGTTTTGTAATAAAAAACATATAAGGTATTTGATAACTGTTGTCAGTTTAATTTATCCGACCCCTAACTAGGTTTTTCTGTATGCTTCTGGAGCAGTTTATGAACAGGGAGAGTTAAAATTTGAAGAATTGACTTCCCAGGTGGATGGAGACTACATGACAATGAAGCAGGTAAAATGCAAGGGATGGAAAAAGCCCAGGAGAAGTGTTCCATTACTAATTGAGCTAAATTTAAGGTTACAATAGTTGACTCAGGAATAGTCACACTAACTCATGCATGAAAAATTGTTATAAATATCAAATGAACGCAAGTAATGAAGCTGTATACAAAAGGATATCTTCACTTTATACAAACAACTAAACAAAAAGTAACATATCCTTAAAATCCCTACATATAAATACACTAGAAAACACCAAAAAATTAAGGGTAGTTATTTCTGGGTGATGGATTTAAAGATGATCTTAACTTTTTTCTTTCTCTGCTAACAAACTCTTAAGAAGGATGATAAAACTTCTTTGGCTCCAAATAAGGAATCAAAAACCCAGTGAAAAAAGAGTAGGTGTGAAGAACATTTCAGATCTCATCCAGCATCTTCATCTGCCAGATACCTCCTCCTACTTTAAATTGCAAACAAGTGAGTGAGTGTATTTGCTGGGTGGGAAGAGCACGCAGGAACCCCCACTGAGGTCTAAGAGGAAAAAACGTTTTATTTGAAACTCTAACAACTCTCCCCCGTGGCTAGTTATCAAAATCCTACCTGACTGAGGCTGGAAAGTATGGAGGTGCTTGAAACTTCCTTCCAACAGCTGAAGGATATGTAGAGACCCTTGATTTGATGCCACAAAAAGTTTTTTTGAATCCTCAGAAAATAAAATCTGAAGCGCAGAGCGAAGGAACGCTGGCATTTTGGAAACCTTTGGGAGAACCAATAGCACAGACCAGTGAGAAAGAAGGCAGATCTACAGCCCAGTGAAAATAATCACATCCAGGCTTAATTATATTAACACCTCCCATCTCTTAAGCAAGCAAATCAACTGAGGCTTGAGCACTAGCATGCCTCCCATAACCTGTGTCTCTCCCTTTTCATCATGACAATAAATGCTCAATTCCTGCAACGGAACACTAAATAGTATAAACTACTAAGCAGGAAAGCATAAACTTTACTGCTACCTGTGCCATTTTCCTACCCCTCTCAAAACATAAATCAATTCAAAATGAAAATAAGAGACTGTTTTGTAACAGCTGTCTCCAAATAGTTATTTACTGAGCAAGAACTCTCATCCAATTAATTTTCACCTCATACAGAAATCTAGGAAGTTTTTTATGCAACCACACATTGGACTATCACTTACCCTTTTGAGGCTTATGTTGTCATGTTCATAGTTCAACCGATAGAGAAAAACCCGAGACACCGTGGAATAGGCTATCCAGCTTCCACATGGGGAAATACAGCTGCAAATAATGTTCTCAGGCCCCTGACAACAGTAGGAAGTAAGACTGAGAGTGTAAAACTTCTTAAGACAAGATTTACTCACATGAATCCTCACACTTTTGCCACTCTGGGCATTTCCACAAATGCCTATACATAGTCCTCATAAACTATGCGTTACTATTATTTCAGAAACAGAGACTCTAACTGTTGTGACTTCAATCTCCAAATCCAAGAACAAAGGTCTATCCATACTGTGTACTTACCTTGCCCCTTTGAGTAATTCACAGGTAGCCTTATATTAAACCCAACTCCAACTTGGGAAACCTGAGCAGGGAGGCATTTAATGCAGAAAGCTTGGGAGGATAGTACTGATTTTCTGTTTTGCCTATTATACTCTGCTTTAAAAATCTGTAAGAGCAAATGAAAGAGCTGGGGTTGTGGCTCAGTGGCAGACCACTTGCCTAGCACATGTGAGGCACTGGGTTCCATTTTCAGCACCACATAAAAAAGATATTGTGTCCATCTACAACTAAAAATATTAAAATGAAGAAAAAATGAAAAATATTTGAAGAAAGAAGACATTCTTCAAATGTAACATTTATAGAGTTTTTAAAACTCAGAAAACAAAGTAATGATTTCCTTCTTTCTTTTTTCATCTTGCAGTAGTGGGGATTGAATTCAGGGGCACTCTATTGTTGAGCTGAGACAGGGTCTCACTAAGTTGCCCAGGCTGGGCTTGAACTTGCAATCCTCCTGCCTTAGCTTCCCAAGTAGTTGGGATTTACAAGTACGTGCCACCGTGCCTGACAATTTCTTTCTCTCTCTTTCTCCCACACACCCAAAGAGAAAAAGATATGGAAGAAGGCTAATAACTAAACAATACTTTCAGAAGATGAGAATAAAAGAGGTGGTAAAAGCCGGGCATGGTGGCGCACGCCTGTCATCCAAGCGACTTGGGAGGGTGAGGCAGGAGGATCCCGAGTTCAAAGCCAGCCTCAGCAACTTAGCGAGGCCCT